>CAJNIZ010010242.1:0-12404 GCA_905231905.1 Symbiodinium pilosum | reverse complement strand
AGCAGCAGACCTGGATGCAGGATGGTCGGAAAGGAAAAGGAGGAAAAAGCGAGACTGCGAAAGGCAACCAGGAGAGGACAGGATGGAAAGGCGGAAAAGGAAAGGAGAAGGCAGGAAAGGGGAAGGAAGGAGCAGCGCGGACCGAAGTGCAGCGACCCGCGTAAAGAAGTTTCGCGTTATGCAAACGCGCGAGTTTGAAGGAAGCCTCCCAGATGACCTGGTTGCAGGCTTGAGCGATGACATCGGCCAAGCAGCCACCACTATCCCCCATAAATGTAGGAAGGGAACCAACGATCCTTTTATAGGACCGATCCCCCCACATTCTGGGAGTTTTTATGAAGAGGGCCTCCCTGATTTGCAGAAACAGGTCGCAGGCCGTGCGGGTGTGAATAGCAGAGACCGTCAAATTGCCATAGAAGCCCTTGATTTCAAATGCCTGCCTGGTCAGCACAGAGTCCAGGCTTCAGGCAGTGAGGGTGAAATCCATGTACTGAAGTTGCGTGCAACGCCTCATAGCCCTAGGAGGGGAATCAACGAGTCTTTTATGGACTCGAGCCCATCCTGCTCTGAGACACTTGATCAAATGAGCTTTGAACATTCATCTCCTGCCGTTGGGGTTCCAAGATCTTTTTCTCCTTCCAAACATAAGGTGCCTGACGAGCTTTTTAAACCGCCTCAGGTCGCCAGTCGCAAGCGTCCATGCATGTTGCAAGTTGGTTGCGAGGTTGCAGATCATTTGCTCAACACATTTGAAAGCATATCTGGCCCCGCGCCGAGTCAGAAGCCCAGCGACACGGTAGGACGGGAAGACCCAATCTTCCCCCTACCCATACCTTCAGGACCTATGGTCCTCAGAGGTGGCGCAGGGTCCAAGCAGTTTTGTAGGTTTGATGGTTGGCTGAAGGCGGTTATTTTGGGTTTGAACTGTTTGTACGGCGCTCGAAATCCTATAAACGAAGGGCCCCCAACCAAAGCTCAACAAAGGGTTTTGTCTAGCATTTGTGAGCGACTTCGTCATTTGAAGCGATGGGAAAGCTTTCCCTTGCCAGCTGCTGGCTGGGCTTCTTTGCTGCAAGGAAGCTCGATCAACTCCTATGGTGAAGAGGTTTGTGTAGCTAAACGCGTCCAGTGGGAAAATTTAGTCCTCAGCCTTCCTGAGAAAGGAGGTGTAGTTCCATTAACGGCTGTATGTCGTTTGGGAATGCTTCATTACGTACAAAATC
Organism: Symbiodinium pilosum; assembly: GCA_905231905.1. Lineage (NCBI taxonomy): Eukaryota > Dinophyceae > Suessiales > Symbiodiniaceae > Symbiodinium > Symbiodinium pilosum. The sequence continues at coordinate 11,181 of CAJNIZ010010242.1, read as the reverse complement.
CTCAGGCATTTCTAAAACCCCCAGAGGAAAGAAAACACTTTCCTGCTCCTCCTGTCCGGGTGCAGGATGAGCATTGGGAGGCGGTAGCGCGAGGGCTCATAGACCGCAACATCTGCACAACCATTCCATTGGAAGATGTGTTGCATGTGGAGGGTCGTCCTGTATTGTCAGGCCTTTTTGGAGTTACTAAGCAGGAGTGGGATGGTCCTTTCGAAGTGTTACGTCTCATAATGGACCTCCGGCCTGTCAACTCATTCTGTGAGGCATTCGCCGGAGACACAGCCACTTTGCCATTAGTATCGCAGTTGACACAGCTGGAGCTGATCGTCACGGATGATTTAGTCATTTGTTCTGAAGACTTGAAAGCAATGTTCTATTGCTTCGAGTTGGACAGGTCCTGGTACAAGCTGTTGGGCTTCAACAAAATAATTCCAGCTTCTTTGAACCCGCCTGGGGACTGTCGCCCTCATGTATTGTGCGCCAGGGTGTTACCTATGGGCTTCATCAACAGTGTTGCCATAGCGCAACACCTTCACCGAAACATTGTACACGAAGCAGCTGAGAGAGCTGAGGTATCAGAAGCAAACGAACTCCGGAGAAATGCACCCTGGCCCAAAGCCGAACCTGTGTTCAGGGTGTATTTGGACAATTTTGACTTGCTCCAACGCAAGAACAAAGATCTAGCTCAAACATTGGAGGGCTCTTCGCCAAGTTTCGTAGAAGCACTACGTTCCGTGTATGACGAGCTAGGACTCCCACGGAATCACAAGAAAACAGTGGAGTCCTCTCGTTTTGCTGAAGTGCAGGGAGCTGAGGTTGATGGTGTTCTGGGGTGCGCAACACCCAAGCTAACTAAGCTTGCGAGGTATCTAGCCATTGCTCTGCAGTTCCTTCAGTCCGAAACTTGCACCCAAAAACAGGCGCAAATTTGTGCCGGAGGGCTAGTTTACATTGCAATGTATCAGAGACCTATGATGTCTTGCCTGAACCGCATTTGGACTTTCATCACAAACTTTAGCGAGGGCCGCTCGGCATCGCTACAGATCCCCAAAGCTGTCAAACGGGAAGTGTCGACGTTCATTTGCCTGCTACCTTTAGCCAGAATTGGCTTCAGGTCAGAATGGAGCTCTCTAGCTTCAGCCAGTGACGCCAGTGAGCAAGGGGGTGGAATCACCGTGTCATCCAGCTTAACGGGTTTAGGGGTTGCTGCTTCAACAAAATCAGTCAGGGGTAACCGCCAGACTATCTCTGAGTTGCAGGGAGTGTTGGTTGTGAGCTTATTTGACGGAATTGGCTCCTTGCGGGTTGCCTTAGACGTTCTGGGTGTCAATGTTTGTGGGTATGTAAGCATTGAGCAAGACCAGAGCTGCAGGAGAGTCCTGGATTCATTCTTCCCTAGTGCGCTGCATCTAGAGAAAGTTGAGAACGTATCGCATCGCGAAGTGAGGGAATGGGCGACCCTATTTTCCAGGACTAGCATGGTCCTCGTAGGGGGCGGCCCCCCCTGCCAGGGGGTTTCGGGATTAAATGCATCGCGCCGGGGGGCAATTGAGGACTCTCGCAGCAATCTGGTGTCTCATTTTCCTCGGATAGTTTCTCTAGTCAGGGAGCATTTTCCGTGGTGTAATGTTTATAGCCTGTGCGAAAGTGTTTTCAGCATGTCGGAAGAGGACAGAGCAATCTACACCAAAAATCTGAATGTCCTGCCGTATGTGCTGGATGCAGGAGACGTATCCTTGGCTCGACGCGAGCGTTTGTATTGGTTTGACTGGGAGGTGCACTCATCAGAGGGCTGTAAAATTTGGAACCCCCAGAGCAACAGTTTGACCTCATATGGACGCATCCACCTTGAAAGCAAAATCATCCCAAGTGATTTTTTGCAGCCTGGGTGGAAATTGGTTTCTCCTGACAAGTTGTTGCCAACTTTCACTACTGCCCAACCTAGTGCACAGCCCCGTGAGCATCCAGCTGGGATAGATCTGTGCAGCGAATCCGAGCTGCACCATTGGTCCATGGATCAGCACAAGTTTCCGCCATTCCAGTACCGCTGGAAAAATGGACTGCTTATCTACTTCAGGGGAGTGGCGGCTACCCGGGATTCAGGAGCGTGAGGCAATACTGGGTTTCCCGCGCAATTACACTTTCCAAGCTTGGCCAAAGGGTAAACGTAAACAGGACCCCCAAGGTTTCGAGAATTGCCGATTGAGCCTCCTAGGTAATAGCTGGTCCATTCCAGTGATTACCATTTTGCTGCAGTCGTTGTTTGTGAAACATGAACTTGTGCCATCACGTTCGGTCCAGCAACTTGTGGACTTGTGTTCACCCGGCAAAGCTTCCGACCTGGCCTCATTTTTGTTGCGTTTGCCTTCAAATGCGCCATGCGCAGCCTCTGCCAAGCAAGATGTTTCTGCGCAAGTTGAGCTGGTTAAACGCTTGTCAACGCTCGTTTCAAACAAGGGTGCTGATGTTTTGTTACTGTCTGGTTCTGAGCCGTTGCCCTCATTCCACAGACTCTGCACGTCAGTACCCAGCCAACTCTGGCGCTGGCGAACCATTTGCTCCTGGCAATGGCGTCGAACGGGTTGCCACATAAACTACCTTGAGTTATCAGCTTTCCTCACCACCCTTAAATGGAGAGTGATTCAGGAAAAGCGCGCTGACACAAAGTTTTTCCATTTGATCGACTCGTTGGTATCACTCTACATTGCTAACAAAGGCCGTTCTTCGTCCAAAAAACTTCGTCTTGTCATGTACCGCATAAGTGCCTGGCTGCTTGCCGCAAATCTTCTGCCCTGCCTGGCGTACGTTTCCTCAGAAACGAACCCTGCAGATCGCCCAAGCAGGGTAAAGAAAAAGGTCAAATTCAAATGGCGCCCAAAAAGATAAGATCACAAACTACCAAACGGGCCAGGGCAGCAAAAAGGGCCAAGCTCGGTCCTTTGTCAGGTTTGACGGTGCAGCCAGCAACACGTATGCGGTATGACAAGGCATTGCGAAGTTTTTTCGGTTTCTTAAAATGGAACAATGTATCTTTGCCTTCCTCCCCTGAGGGCCTGGATGAGCAACTCAGCGCGTTCGTTGAGCATCTTTGGCATGAAGGTGACCCCAAAGGCCTGGCGGCTGACGCACTGTCAGGTATTCAAGACAAGCTCCCGCATGTCCGCCGCCGCCTACCCCAAGCATGGCGGTTACTAAAGACGTGGGACAAGCATGAACTGCCTGCACGAGCCCCGCCGTTACTCCCAGAACTCGTCAATGCCATGTCTGGGTATTTCATCGCCCATCAGCAGGGCGCGTTGGCGCTTAGCCTGCAGGTGGCATTTTATGGGCTCTTGCGTACTGGTGAGCTGCTGCTCACACAAGCGAAGGATGTTGCAGTTAGATCAGGTAAACCTATTGCGGTCATAAGCCTTCATCAAACAAAAGCGTCACGTCGTCGCGGCGTTTGTGAGGCAACCGCATTGTCCCAGCCACACTTGGTAAAGCAACTTGCTGCCTGGAAAGCAGCTGTCTCTACAAATGATTTCCTCGTTCCCATCCCGTCTCACGCCTTTCGTGCAGCATTTCGTGATGCCATCGTGTTTTGTGGTTTGCCCCTGGATTTCAAGCCGTACTCGCTTAGACGAGGTGGAGCCACCCATGCCTTCAAAACCACCGGCAGCTATTCTCAGGTATGCCAGGCAGGTCGTTGGGGGTCCGAACGTACCGCTCGCATATATATTGCTGATGCAGTTGCGGCTTCTGTCGAACTTTCAGTACATGTCCCAGCCAGAGCTCAAAAATCCAAAAATGTGTTTTGGGAGCGGGTCCTTGAGCATCGTTAGACGAGTTTGCATTGGGGAAGTGGAAGGTGTCATTGTTGAGTCCTGTCCCTTGTGTAGTTGACACAGATCCTTGCAAGGATGAGGACTTTGAAGCAATGTCTCCACATCATTGTTTTATTGTACAGTCGGATCCACCGAGATGCTCATGATGATTCGTGGATGCTCGTGGGATGGTTGTATTTTCCTCCATGCGTGTTTCTCATTTTCTACCAATTCTTCTGACTCGGCAGTGCCAAAAATGATAGCGCGATGCACTGCAACAACTGCAGAGGGAAATTCCTTGATTGCACGCTCACGTGATTTAGGAATTGACCGAATGCGGTTGGGCTTACAGGACCAGCTTTCGTCCCACCCTTCCCCCCCATTGTTGAGTCCTGGAAGGTGTCATTGTTGAGTCCTGTCCCTTGTGTAGTTGACACAGATCCTTGCAAGGATGAGGACTTTGAAGCAATGTCTCCGCATCATTGTTTTATTGTACAGTCGGATCCACCGAGATGCTCATGATGATTCGTGGATGCTCGTGGGATGGTTTTATTTTCCTCCATGCGTGTTTCTCATTTTCTACCATTCCTTTTGACTCGGCAGTGCCAAAAATGATAGTGCGATGCACTGCAACAACTGCAGAGGGAAATTCCTAGCTGTTCACGTGGATCGCAGATACTGGTGTGTTGGCACTCCGGATGAGTGGCGTTGCTAGGGCTAGGGCGCTCAAGGTTCTCAGAGGGAAGAAATTCGCCTTTGAAGATTCGATTGTTCCAAAAGTGGCATTTATGCTGCTGGACCCATCGGACATTGCGACGATCACCGAGACTTTCCTGAGAGACAGGCGGGCAGCTCTGCCTGGGACGTAGAGCTCACCACTGATCGAGTGATTACGATGGAGGAGGAGGTTGCCCGCGCCAAATCTGCCATGGAGAGTGACTCGAAGGTCATGATCCGAAAGGTGTTGGCTTCGTCCGTGCCTACCCCAACCCCAGTGACTCAAGCGTACTGGATTGCTGGGGAAGATGCCAGTCATGCAGGAATTTTGTGCCCCAATTGCATCAACAAGAGGAGCGCCTTGGGTATCCCAGCCCCCGGCAAAGAAGCATGCGCTGACAGCAACAGCGCCCCAGATTTGGGTTATGCTAAACAGTCCGGCGCGCGCTGCATCAATTGCTGCGCAATCAGTCAAGGTCTTGGCTACCTTGGGCACACCTCCAACACTAACAATCCTGACGAGAAGACCATCTACAAGGACCTAGAGCAACAGTTGAAAGACTTGGCAGAAATTCTTGTGGCATTGATGGATCATGGCATGTTTAACTCCCCGGTGAATGGACACTTGGTATCCCCTGACATCGACTTCGTTGAGTGGATGATTGTCACCTACTCTGCGGTCAAGGGAACGAAGACAGAGAAGGACTTGTCCAATTGGGGATTTATTCGTTGTCCTCCGGCGGTTGCTATCCAGAAGTTCATCAGCAAGAAAGGTTCGTCGTTGTCTGTAGTCATGGGCACAAACAACTACGATATGAACTTCTTGGTCGGAAACGATCTGGGGAACGCCGTCTACAGTCAGTGTTTGAAGTACACTCTTTCTGAAGAGCAATGGAACCGCATGTTCGATCACCAACAGTCAGTCAACGAAGAGAGGGCCGGTGATGCGGTAGAAGTTTGTCTCTCGACGCTCTATCTTTCTACGCTCTTTCCTGTGGAGTTCCGATTCTGGGGGGATCCTTTCGAGAACTACGCTGGACTGGAACATTCCATTATAGGTCGTTTGCGGTATCCGCTGGTTGTCTTCCCGCCGTAGGATCACAGCGTACACCACCTTCCGCCTCGTTGTCACGGGAAGTGACTGAGATGGGAAGACAAATCGCTGCGGTCTTGGGTAACCCAGCCGTGGTTGTCACATTGGAAGAGTATTACTCAATCCTGAAGAAGATGAAAGACGGTCCAATCGATTCGTCTGCTGTCGTCAAAGAAGAAATCGATGATGACAACATCACTGATGTGTCCGCTGCGCCTGATGATGCTGATACCGTCCTAGGCGATGGCGAAGGCAAGACTCAGGGTGACGAAGCTGCAACCTCACCTCGCGAAGAAGTTGCTCAGGGCGAACAAAGCGAAACAGAGGCACCTGCCACCCCAGTCTCTACCAAGAAGCGCAGGATCGGGACATCACTCAAGGAGTTGATGACGAAAGCAGATGACCTCAAGGTATGCCCGGTTTGTTGGGTGCACCATGCCGATTTCAATTGCCCTCGAGCTGCTGAGAGTGAAGCCTTGTACACCGCGCTAGCGCACTTGTTGGAAGGTGGGGCAGTACCAATTGCCGACTCGTCCGAAGGACAGACCACCACCAATGTAGGTCCGGTTGTGACTGAGACAGGCGGCGCGGACATGGATGTGGATACTCAGGGTGAGGATATCGGTGACACGCAAGAAAGGCCCACTGTTGCAGATCCTCAGGATTATACCGATGTCGAAATCGACGATTCTGATATCCCTAAAACAGATGAAGAACCTCCGACGATCGCACCGAAGTTGAAACCACGAGCGAAGTCTCGTCCCATTCAGAAGACAACTTCCAACAAGATGTCTATTGATGAGTCAAATGCTGCCAAGAGTGTCAAGTTCCTTGATGCGGACGAGGATGTCTCTCCTCTGGGTAAGCCCCGGGAGTCGGAGTCTGTGGATATGTCGAATGTCCAACAGCTGAAGAATCAGGTTCCTCAGTTCCTGGAGTACGCGAGCCCGAGACCATTCAATTCGGGACACTTCGTCAACTCCGAAGGCGCCGTTGACTGGACAAGAGGTAAACCTCCGTTGACAGGGAGGGTCCGTAACCTCAGAGCCCTGGAAATGATGGTTGCCACACTTCAACGGGACGAGGACCGAGAAGGAATAGACTACGACTGCGGAGGGACATCTCAATACCTCGATCAGAAACATGAGCAGAACTTGGTGGCATCCCTGATCGACAACGGAACAGGACGTATCAGATTCATAGACCAGTCCTATCATTGCTTCGGAAAATGGGGGTACAAGAATTGTGAGTTCCTCGCCGACGAAATCTATCATGCTGGGAAGCGACTTTCAATTTGGTTGAGACACATGGTTGCGAGGTAATCGTACCACCAACATTGATAGAGGCGGATGGGCATGCATCGATGAAGTCATCCAAGATGAGGAATTTTGGATGGACATTCACAGGGTATTGCTCCGTGAAGGCCACGGTCATCGCAACGATCCTACATGCGCCATTTTCTATGACAAGGAGAACATGTTGAACCAGCCCAGCCTGGACAACCTCATGTACTATAGGACCTGGCTGATCGTGCTCATCATTGACAATGAACTCTGGAATTGGGGGCGAAACAAGAAGAGAATGGAGTTCACTGGTGCTCGTCTTCGTCCAGATATGACTGATGACCAATTGGCAGCGCTTCTGAGGACATTGGTCAATCCGGTCAGAGTTGGCAAAGCCAGAGATGCCATGGCGTTGCCGTACTCGGGCTGGGTTAGACCCCTCGCAGTACGGTGCGTCTCAGGCCATTCGAACAGTGCAGTGGATCTTGAGCTTACAACTATCCCGATCACTGATAAAGTGATGGATGCGGTGGGAGGTGCTTGGCACATCACCAATCGCTACAACCTCATCTGGATAGCGAGGCAAGGACTGTTGCCCGGAGGTCCGAATCGCAAGCGTGCAGACTCCGCATTCGCGCCATGGGATATGCGCTACAGGTCTACATTCACGAACAGGTTTGCAATCGAAGGTGAGAGAGGAATGGTCATTTACGTGCCCATAACCATCCTCAAAGAAATTGGGGCTCGATTGGCGTCGAATGGAGTAATCCTTTGCCGTGGAAAAGTTCCTTTTACGGCAATTCAGGCGATCTTTGAGCTCGATGGATCGCGCGGAATGGGTCCCAGGATCCAGTCTCCCTCCCTTGTGGACGAGTACGTGTGCGAGTCTATGCTTGGGGAGGATTTCATGCGAGCCAGCGGCAAGTACATCTTGAAGGTTGCAGAACAGTTCAAGGATGACCTCCAAATTCCTTTCACCTATCGCAACAACGTATCGCTGACACTACAGAAGATTCAGAGCGGACACCCGACCAACGCGCAAGCGAAGGAACTTGTCAATCACATTACCCGAGCTATTTTGGATTCATGCCCCAAGTTTGAATGCAGTTGCCGCTGGTGCCCTTGGTGCCTGAACATCGTTCCTGCCTCGATCATACGATGTTTGATGTGCAATGCTCAACTGGTGACTGTGGGGAGATTCATGGATCAGAGTAGTCTGGGTTAGCCCCGCGCTCTGGATTCTGAAGTGGTCATCGACGTTGCCGATGAGAATATCGCGGACATTGACGTCGCGATCGAACCAGAGTTCGAAGAACCGGAAGATGAAACGCAGGCATCGCTAGATGAGCAAGCTCAGCGTGATGCCGAAGTCGAGGCAATCATTGCCGATGACAATCTCATGGACGTCGAAGAGAATGTCGACGAATATGGGGAGAAGGTGGATTACGCGGAGGAGTACCTCACCATCTCGAACGACGTTGCGAAAGAGCCTGCTGCAATCTGTATCAACACCGAAGAAATCGGAAAGACATATGATGAAATGTTGGGCTACATCATCTTTCAACGTCGTGATATTCTTGATGACTACCTCTCCTTGAGCTTTACGGAGATGCAGGCGAAGATAGATGAGCAATTACACTCCGTTTGCGAAACGGCAATTCTTCTGTCCCGCTTACATTGATCCTGATACGAAGCTTCCTCGTGCGCCCACTAAGGCAGAGTACATTGCATGGGCTCGCGACGGTGGGAGAGCTGAGTATCAACGATTCGGAATGCCGAAATGCTCAAGACGAAGTTCACAACCTCTGATTCGTCGCTCTTGCCTTGCGACAATTTGGAGCTGAGCTACGAGGTCATCAAGGTTCATGAAATGATGTGGAACATATTCCTTTGGGCATACACTAACATGAACGTCAATGAGTACCTCACTCCGTTCATTGCGGTCAATGAAGATGGTTATCGCAAACTTCGACCGAATCAAGGCGCAGGGCAAAGGAGCCTCCTCAGTTCGAGGGTGAGGGCACTGCTGTCCAACGCGCTTGGAATCAAGAAATACCGCTATGTCAGCTATCGCAATATGCCAAGTGAGCGTGTTGTCGACGGTGTTTACCACTTTTGTCTCGAAGGCCTTTACGAAGGACAACAACGCCGTGACCGAGTCGACCCCGAACTGCTCTACCTGGCGGTGCAAATGGGTCTCCAACTGGGACAGGAATACCAGAAACGATACAGCAGAGTCGTCATCAGGATCATCAATGGGTCCATACGTGACAAGAAAATGAAGGATGACGTTGACCGCTGGAAGAATGGAGCCCGCACCACAATCTTTCGCCAGGATCTATTGCAGATTGAGAACAGGGTCGGAGCTGGCGAGACATATGATGCAACATTTCCCGTTGACATTGATGCCATGGATTGAGGCGGCACACACCACCCGATCGCCATTTTGGCGCGCTACGGGGAAGATGGCCTTCTGGGAGACTCCCGAGGCTCATGATGAGAAAATGTTGAGCTTCTGAGCCATCTGAGTGTGCTACATCATGTTTCACAATGCGATCGCTGACCTCTGAGCTAGTCTCGGGTCGAATATTTCTCTTGGTAACTCTGCTTAGCTTTGATCGAACTTTTGGTGATGGTGTAAAATGAAGGGAGCTCCTGCNNGCTAGCGTCTCACATGACAAGTCAACATTCAACGTGGGGTGTGTGTGTTTGTATGAATGTCACCCTACCCATTGTTGTGTAGGTTGCAGGTAGTTTCTCTCTTATGGAATGATCCTTGTTATTTGGCTCAAGGCACCCCTTAGTGTTAGGTTTTAGCTCTACATGATTTTGCTATCGGTTTATGTTCAGCCTACTTGGCCTCCCAACACACTCCCAGCACCATCCGTTACACCTCCCAGCAGCATCCGTTACACCTCCCAGCACCATCCGTTACACCTCCCAGCACCATCCGTTACACCTCCCAACACCATCCGTTACACCTCCCAACACTATCCGTTACACCTTCCTAGCACCATCCGATGCACATGCCCAACACTATCCGTTACACCTCCGCTCACCACCTGTTACACCTCACCGCGCAATCCGTTCCACCTCCCAGCACCATCCGGCACACCTCCCACCACTGTACGTTACAGCTCAGAGCACCGTGCGTTGCACCTCCCGGCACCATCCGCTGCACCTCCACGCAACATCCGGTACCCTCTAAGAAACCTTCGCTGGCGTGTAAGTGATGCGGCGCACATCAACTTCGCAGATTTCCCACATAATCTGCCCCCTTTCGCTAGACCTCACCCCAGAAGCTGCTACACTCCCCAGCGCGATCCTTACACGTCGAGTTGGAAATCATTCCACTTCCTAGCACCGTCTGTTACACTCTGGACAAGAGCTGGCCACACTGGCCCTACACAATTCTTGAAACCTGGTTTCATCCAACACAATCCTTTATACCTCAATGGAAATCTGTGCTCTGCAAATATGCTGCGTGGCACTTTCTAATTCCTTGTGCACTTTAGTGATGTGATACGAGCGTTGTGACATTGCCTGCATATTGAAACTTTGCGATATTGTTCCCGAGAGGTCCCTAGAACGAGGACGGCGTATAGTATTCGGGAGTTTGGGGGATCACTAGACCTCAAATCCCCAAGCTCTAAATCCCCTAGGCCCTTGCACCCTAAACCTTTTTTAAACCCTGTTTTAACCCAGGGCTGGAATACTGGCCTGCCTGATGCTGATCCTGCGCATAAGCGTGCTGAAAAAACCAATAAATTCATTTTGTAAGCCGCAAACCCTAAATCCCAAACCCAAGCCTGGATAAGATTCGCGCCCCAAACCCCTTTTACCTTGCCTAAGGCTGATTAATCTAGAAATTTCCAGTGATGCCCGCGCTTGTCTTGCTTTGCTGGTGCGACGCATGGCCAATTTCATGGATCCATGCCTCCTCGAAAGTCAAACGCGCTATCTGCTACCACAGGGCGCCACGCTTCATAGCGGAGCAACTGCAAGCGCCCAAAAATTCTTGCAGAACGCATGGGGAGATTCCGGATGGCCGTACATACCCGAAAGATTTGTAATGCGGTCTTTACTTGGTCGTCATCCTCGCCTTCAGTCTTTGGCGGCCGCGGAGAAAATCTCATGCTCTTGTCCAGGCCCCCTACTTTCACCGGCTGTCTGGCATGTCCCAAACGGGTGTAAAGAATCTTCCCGGCGGCCGTTACACATGCAACGGATTGCTCCGTTACAAGTGTAACGGATTGACCGGGACGGCCCGTTACACTGTCCC
>CAJNIZ010010239.1:0-12409 GCA_905231905.1 Symbiodinium pilosum | reverse complement strand
GTCTCTCTACGCCGTAACCTGAGGGTTCAGGGTTTAGGGTTAAGGGCTAGGCATTTATAGGGGTCATGTCGGGGTTAGGGGTTAGGGTTTAGGGCCTAAACCCTAAACCCTAAGGGATGTGTAGGACAAGCTTTTTTGGGGTCTTAAGAGGAGATTGGATAGAGGATATATCGAGAAACGCCCGGTTCGGCAAAAAGAAGGTGCGATGGTGATTTTCCCCATAGTATGGGCCTAAATTCTCAAGAAGGTGTGTGTACCCTTTTGGGATCTCTCTGTGGACGGAAACAAATCCCTAAGATCTAGGATATTTGGCAGGTTGCCAAAATCCAAGTCCCTTTATATGATTTTTGCTAGTGCCGTGCGCGCAACGCTGCTTGTGCGCGCTTTGGCGCCTGCCCTAAAGAGGAACTGCTGAGCTTCCTTTTGATCAAAACATACCGCCAGTGTAGGTTTGAGGCGGTATGGTCTAGGAATTCTTCCGGATAGAACCTGTGACAACACTCTTCTAACCAATACCTACCTCTTCCTCTTCGCCTGCCAATGGATTTTATTCTGTCCTTATACCCTTTATATGATATGGCACCTAATATTCAGGCTGCCAAAAAATTCCCAAGATCTAGGATATACAGCAGGGTTCCGAAATTCCGGTCCCTGTATACAATATGGCCCTGGTATTCAGGCTGCCAAAAAAAGGATCCTCATTTTACAAACCTCACACTCGGCAACGTCGTGTTTACGACAATCCCATCAAAGCTAGAGGTCCAAGGGAGCCAATGCTTCAAAGATCACAAGTCCCATTTTTAAGAACGCGTGGAACCACGCATGATGTGAATCCAACCTCCTTGGCAAGAGATGAATAGCTGCAACAACAGGCATAGCCTGGGTCCCTGATGTAGACCCCTGATTATTAAACCAACCCCCTCCTTTTGGGGCCTGAATATTGGGATCCTTGTTATAGTCCCTAATGAGGAGAAGGGGTTTATTAATCGGTCTGGGGTGTGAATATTGAGAGTCTCATATGCTACTTGAAATCTCGGTCCCCTCCTCTTTCAGAAGTGTTTGGATAAAAGCTCAACAGGAGACCATTCTGATGACGGTTCTCTTCATGGTCCTGTGGTGCGCAGCAACCTGGTTGAAGCCCAAAACTCCAGAAAGTATGCCTAAGTCTGGCACTTCCCCTTATTGCACAGCCCTGCTTTTAAGAGCCATCATTGAGTAGTTCGGCGAGGCAAGGTAGTCTCTGATTGAGGTTTGGAGTTTCCCATGACAAAGGGAATCCTGCACCATTACTGGGTTGCCCTGAAGGAACTGAAATTAGGATACTCTATTACTAGGTATCCCAGTAGTACCCTTTTTCCCCTTTTTTATTTGGGGGTCTCCTTATTGAAACTGAATAGTAGGAAAAAGGAGACCCTTATTATTGAGGGGTTACTGGGGAACCTAGATGAAGGAAACTCCATTATTTACCATACACCCATAATGTGGCAATTTCAAACCAAGTTCCTTAACAGCAACCGAAATTTCCTTGGCGGCGATGGAATATGCACATGCTCAGGGTGTTGCAGGAGCAGGCACATGCAGCATGATTGTGAGGCTATGAACGGATGGCAAAATTACTTATAGTAGGAAGTGCGCTTTACTTTACTGCATATGGGCGGGCACCCTGATTTTGCAAAGCCACATATGAAAATGCCTTATCTGCAGTTGGCACTAACCATCTTCTGCCCCCGCTAAGCTAGCATGGAACCGAACAAATGGCCCTTGTAAAAGACGGAGCTTCATCTGGAAGATGGCGTTCTATCTGAAAGATGGAGTTTCATGTTTGTTTGAGGGATGGAGAAGAAGCGGAGTAACCCAAACCCCAGCACTACCTGAAACCCGCCCAGAACTTTATACCTCACATGTACGAGATTCCCCATGGTAGCAAACAAGCGTAAGAGCATGTAAACTTGCCAGCTTCAAGGGGTGCAGCACTACCAGAAGCCCACAATCTTAATCAAACTGCGCGACACGTGGAGTGTTTCTCAACATGACCTCCATGCCTTACACCATTACAGTTGCACCACCATCATTTTCCCATGGTCTTGACATGCCGCTACAATCCTCAAAGGTCTCCTTTTTGAGCATCCCCGCCCTGAACCTTGAACCCCAAACCATACAGGTGATGAAGGAGCTTTTGGAGCAACATCAGGACTGTTGGGTAGCATGGGCTCTTACACGGTTCAGACGGTACGCTGCGCTGTGCGTTCTTATCCTGGCACGCACGTGGTTTGCAATAATGTGGGGGGGGGGGCCTCATAGAAAGGATTGAATATGTTGGGGTCCATATCGTTCGAACCCCTATTTATGGAAAATCCTGATACGGTGATTGTTGCCGGTAGCGTTGGAAAGTTGCTTTCCCTCGTTCAAGTGGAGCCTGTGACAGCAAACCGCAAGCTCACACTGAGGTAATTTACTCCCGCTAAAAGAGTCCCATTGTTGTATGTTCTGGTATATGGCACATGTTCTTATTGTCAGACTGTGGGCAATCTTATCTTTTACAGCAGGGGTTAATGAAGGACGCTTACCTCTACGCGACCATGATCGAGCGGGTGAACACGGTCATCACTGCCCTAGCGTTCCTTGGCGACATGTTCAAAGTTTCCCTGTCGCATGCATACTGACACTACGGTGGACGGAGAAAATCTTGCACCGCCCCGTAGGAGCCCCCATCATGGCAACTACACTTCCTCATGGCAATATTGAGATGATATAGGATAACATAGGGTTATATAGAGTTATATAGGGTTTATGGCTGATGTATTGTAAACGGTGCAAGATGCTCAGCATCCATGGCAAGGCTGTGACTTCCTTGCTTAGTTTGCTATCAACAACTAGCATGCTAAATTGTTAAGGGCGTTTGCTGACCAGATTTGAAAACACTTCAGGCATAGTTGGGGTGTGTCCTGCTTTGCATACTTGCCCAGCTTGACAATGCTTAGCTTGGAGGAACCCGAGGACATCCTTTCATTGTGCGGAGGCTGTTAAATGGGACACCGGGATCGGATCAAGAAGGGAAACTACAATATTCCCTTATTCCCTACTACTCCCCATTAAGCAAGGAAGTGAATGCAAAGATGTCAGGTTCACGCTGATGTTCACAGTGCCGTTGGTACCAGCGTACCAGGCGATCTCGCCTGAACTCCAGTCATAATTTGGGTCACAAAATCCAAATATTCCCCATATAACCCCTATATTCCTATTATAGTATACAGTAGTAATTTCCAGTTGCTTTCCATTATCCGTATATAAAGGGCTCCAGGCTTGAGAGATCTGGGCTTAGGATTTAAGGTTTTCGGGGTGTAGGACCCAAGCGCTGAGGGTTTGTGTGGGTTTAAGGGGGTTCTACTTGAAGGGTCAGGGGAGTTAGCAAGGAGGTTGATCACCCTGATAATCCATGTAGTTATGAGCCTACTTACTAAGTCCCTGACCCTCCAAGTAGAAGTTGAGAATTTAGATGTTTGGGTGTTTTAGGGCTTAGGGTTCGGTGCCGGCCTTGAAATGTTTCAATAAGAGGGCAGAAGGAGAAAGGGAAGCCGTTGCGGTACAGGGGTTGGAATGTGGGATTTGAGGTTAGGATTTAAGGTCTAGGGTTCAAGATTCAGGGTTTAAGGTTTAGGGCTTAGGTGATAGTAAGGGGGCTTTAGCAACCCCAACCCCCGAAAAATGGAGACCCCATTATAGTCATATGACAGTCACAAGTTGGGGACTGCTCCCGTTCAGTAATAATTGGATAATCGTTGCCCTATGATTGTTCTAGCCCTTAATACTCCCCGTGCTATAGATGGTTATTGGGTGGGGGCAGTACCCAAGCAACAAGGTCCTCATAGGGGTTGGGGTGGCCCAGATCAGCTTATCATAAGATGGGAAGCTGGGCCTCCCCCCTGACGTGAAACCTGAAACATAAACCCAGAACCCATAAACCCTACACCCAAAACCCCAAATCGTAAACTCTATATCCTAAACCCTAAATCCCAAACCCTAAATCCTACCTAAACCTCTTCTTCGATCCCACTGGCTGCCCCCCAAGACTAAACAGGGAAGCCCATGTGAGCAAGGGACGGACCCTAAATTCAGCCTCCTACCCTAAACCCTAGAGGTTTAGGCGGGTAGTGTTTAGGGTTTAGGGGTGCATGGTTTAGAGGGTGAACCTTGAACTCCAAATCCTAAACCCCTTCAAAAGAGCACAGGCCTCATGATAACCATTCCCCAGCAGAAGATTGGCGGGGGACATGTAAAATTCGGGGCTTCGGGGATCTTACTGTAAGGGGCGGACTAGGATTTGGACTTTTCACATGTTTGTACGGCCAGGCAGGCCAGATGGGGTTCTCCAAATGCAGGTCCTAGGACGAAGATGGAGAGCAGAGAGAGATTATGGGGTTCCTTACGGTTATGTTGGGATAATTCTGGCAACAACCACAGGTCCAGGGCTCAAAGGGCGAAATGAGCCCTAGTCTAAACTCCTTAAAGGGGCCTATATATAGGGGATTAAATATGGGACTACTATACGGCGTATTCATGGAGATACTAAGAGTTTAGACTATAGCTCAAATGAACATCTAGGGTGTGGGCTTTGGCATCTATTCCTCAACCGCGAAAAGCTCTAGACCTTTGTCATTGAGTTTAGGCTTGGGAGTAGGAAGCGCTTGCGCGCTCCTCGCTGGTCACTTTCTGAAGACTTTGGGCCCTCACAAAATATCATCTGTAATTTTTCTGAGTCGCTCGCGCAGCAACACGCCTCAAGTACAAAGCCCTGTTTGCCCAAGATCCTGCATTCCCGGCCTTGAATCAAACCCAAGGGCCCCAGGTCCGTACTTTGGGGGTGGAGGCATTCAGTAACTATACTTATGACCCTTACAGGCCTTACACTAGCCCAAATTAGGCCTATTACAGACCTACCTACGAAGTGCCCCTGACCTCCAAGCAATTCTTCAGGGCCCTTACAGGTCTACCGTGTCATGAAAAAAGCCGCACAGCTCATCACGGGGCCAGATACCATCCTCAACGCAGCTTGCCCCACATGAGCCACAGTCTAAACTCCTTAAAGGGGGGTTATATAGGGGATTATATAGGGGAATACTATAGGGCTTATTAAGGGGATACTAGGAGTTTAGACTACAGCTCACATGTTTTACTTGTGCTTTGAGGGCTATAGATACGGTGGATACGAAAAAATGCGTGACCCTACGCACCGACCGTATATCTTGGAGGTTCTGGCATTACAGTATGTTTAGTATCAGCCATATATCAGGATATGTATTGTGGACGGAGAAAACCTTGAACCCCGTTATACAACTCGTAGCCTATCGGAGTAACTGTACAGTGAGGATCCAAAGACTGAAAGGTTTCCTCACCGATGGGATGAGGCTAGGATGTTCTGAAAGCAAGGTGTATTTTTTGCGTGCTGTACTACTCCAATAAACAGCTATTGTTCCAGGGTGGATAGAGGGTATAGAAGTGCATATATGCCAAAGTAGATTTCTCTCTATTATTTTAGGACGCTTCAGGGTTCCTCTAAAAACTAAGCCCTACGTGCTGGAGGGCTTTGAATTGAGGGTTTAGGACTTAGGGTTGAGGATTTAGATAGGGTCCAGGGTTGAGCTTGAGAACTCAGCTCGGGGTTGTGGTTCTTCGACTGGAACTGGGAGTTTCCCAAAATTGGGGGGTACCATTTTGGGGGTCCCTATAATGAGGATTAGAGTATTTGGGGGTCTACAGGTCCCCCTATTTTGGAAAACTACTTATTCTACCTAATGGGATTGCAGTTGCGTAGGTTGAACATATATGTTCTTATTCCCTCCACTTATGCATTGTCAAGCACTCTTTCCTCCAGCCCCGACGAAGAAACGGCTGCAAAAATGTCAAAATTATGGTCCCTTCTTTAGTCCCCATCATACTAAGGCCCTCAACACTTAGGGGCCAAAAGGGGACCAGACAATGTTGACAACCCCCCATGTGATGTTCATCGAGGGCTCATGCAACCTGGTTCTAGAGCCTCGGGTTGGGAGTAACGACTGTCTACATAACTTACGGGTGGTTTGTAGGGAATCAGTGAGTATATCACACAGGAAGTATGTTCCCTCATCTCTAACTGACCAGCAGTAAGATAGGCCCTTCAAATCTTAATTTTTGGGTTGGGAGCAAGGTAGGCCAAGGGCTGTAAGGTCCTCTCACAAAAGGTACGTGCTTCTACCGGGATTTAGGGTGGAAGGAGACACAAATTCTGAAGCTACTGCCTACAGCCTGAGGAGATCTACATGACTGCGCACATGCGCAAGGCGCCACATTTGCCGTTTCGTCAGGTCTTTCATGGCTTATGGGGTGCCCATGTCCTTAAAGGAAGAAGATTCCAAAAGCAAGTTTGAAGTCAACGATGGACCCTGAAACCTAAACTCATAGGCCCTGATGAACTTCTGACACGAATCGGCTTCCGTTTTTTCGAAGCCGGTTTGCAAATTTGGCTTCATTTGCATGTCTGCACCTGTAACGGGTCCCAAGAAAGTCGAGGAGGTCACATTTGGGCGCTTGCGCGATGATGGGTCCTCGTTTTCTGAACTTTTCGGTTAAGAAAATCTTTCCAGTTCCACTAGAGTCCCAAAACGGCCTTCTACGGTCGCCATAAGTACTCACTATACTATAGTAGTTTCCATTTTCTTTTCCATTACCCCTATATTCCCCCAATATAACCCTACATTCCCTGTATATATATGGTAGTTTCCCAAAATAGATAAAACCCCAATATAAACCCCAAAATATTATAGTCCTTATTATGGGGACCCACAAAATGGTGCCCCTTAATTTTGGGAAACTCCCATATATATATATATACTCTTATCATCCCCCAAACACCTTAAGCTCTGTGCCTTCCTGACCTTCCAGGAAGTACTAAAGATGGCCCCAAGGAAGTCCCTACCCTAAAGGGCTTAGGGTTTAGGAGTTTAGGAATTTAGGGTTTAGGGTTTAGGAATTTAGGGTTTAGGGTTTAGGGGTTTAGGTTAGTCTTGCAATCAGGTAGCCGATTTGGGTTATATGGTGATATATAGGGTGTAAAGCCTGAGAGTAAAGGGAATGGAAAAGAAAATCATACATGAAATGGATACTAAGGTTCAGTGCTTAGGGTTTGGGATGTACAGGGTGTTTGTTTTCACGTAGCAGCTCGATGATTACCATGTTCCTCCCTCCCTAACCCATGTTCGAATTGAAGAGGCCTACATTACAAGGATTCGGGCTTGTCATGCGTAATTGGGAAACAGGGAATACAGTGCGAGCGTTAGGTAAGAAAACAATCCAGTGAGCTCAGAGGTCGAAATTTTTCTTAGCATGCTCTTAGCATGCAAACGATTCCCAAATACCCATTGAGTCCGAAACCTTAAACCCTATATCCTGAACAAGAACTCCTATGTCCTAAACCACCCCTACACCCTAAATCCTAAACCCCATACCCTACACAATGAACCCTACCCCCTACACCCTACACCCTAAACCTACGGTGTGGGCAGTATCCCTTGAGAGGTCAAGCGACGAAAGGAGGCCGAAATGGCGGCTCTGAATAAGCTGGCAGACAAGGCACGGATATTTAAGGGTTTAAGGGTTTCAGTGTTTTAGGGTTTATTGTGTAGGGGTTTAGTGTCAAATGTTCTGGCGTTTGAGGGGTTGAGGTTTTAGGGTATCCTATTATTGCCTTATAACCCTTACGTAGCTCTAGTACTCTACACCACTAACCCTTATTCAGTTTGAATAGGCCCCTACAGTGTAGGGATTTTGGTTTGGCTGGTTTTGTTGGGTTTAGGGCTAAGGTTTCTGGGCTTGAAGGATTTTGGATTTACGGGTTTTCGGATTATGGGCTTCAGTGGTTTAGGGTTTGCAGTTCCAGCTTCTTGGGGCGTGCAGTTTTGGGGGCCCATAAGTTTGTTTTGGGCGGCCATAAGCTTGCTTTGAGTGGGTCAAGCAAGTGATCTGTCCCTAAACCCCAAAATTTGACAATTTTCCGGAAACCCTAGCCCTCCGATCTCGTGGATTTGTTACACATTATCGTTCTGGGGTGTTGAGTAAGCCTTTCCCCTTTTGGGGATCCGAAAGTCGTTATAAAACTATGCTCAAAAAGGGTGACCTTTTTAGTCCTAGGGCACTGGAGATCCTAGTCATGGTAGTATTTGTCTACATCATTTTACATTATCGTATATGAGCTGCTGTCAAAATCGAGCTTACCTAGGGACCATGAAAGGTGGACACAGGGATCCTTCTAGTGATTTAGTATGGTCCCTGGTATGTTCCCTAACAAGGACCCATGTCCAATAACTTTCGCGGAAATATCGACTGTAGCTCATATGATTCTGGGTTGGACTCCCTGGAAGCTTGAGCAGGGAGAGCAGGATCTTCCGTGACTCCTCTTAACATGCCATTCAAGAGCTCGAGCTTCCTACCCTACACCCTGAACCCTAAAGCCTAAGCCCTTAAACCCTAAACCGTGCACATAACTTCGGCTGAAACGCTTTTGGGATCGGTTCCGATCAGTTCCGCCTCATCACAGGGCCAGGAGACGAGGGGTCAGTATGCAACCGGGGTACAAGGGGTTTAGGGTGTTTGCAGCGGGTGGGGAGGGAGGATATTTGGCCCCATTCTTTTTGTTGGAAGGGGGCTGTATTCAGCATTCAGGGAGAGTATCCCCGCGGCTGCTTTAAGTGCCTGAGACCCCGAAGACCTCATATCTCAAGGCACATGAACTTCTCTACATCAAAGGATTAGGCAAGTCTTGTAGAAGGTCCACAGGAAGGACCCAGACACCCCAAACCCTAAAGCCCACCAATCGCCAAACATCTACAGCCTAGACACCCCGACACCAGCCTAAACCCAAAACCCTTGAACCCCTAATCCCTAGACTTGCCAAACTAAATGCCAAAGGAAGTGGACACTGATGAAAAGCGCGAAATGCTGGCCAGTGTTGGCTACTTTGCTTCAAAAGTTTAGGGCTTAGGGGTGCTTCAAGAGTTTGAGGGCTTGGGGAGGAGCGGGTTGTGAAGAGTTTGATTACCTGGCACTTAGTAGGGAAAAAGAACATGGATCATTGTTGTAATTCCAAATAAGTCCCGTCCTATAGTCCTTAGGATCCATTACCCATTTCCTACCCAACCACTGGCCAGGCTGTTTGGCTTGGGTTCTTTTTCTTTACGGCACAGGGTCTTAGATCTGGGTCACGGTTCGGGATTGTAGACATGGTAGTTTCCCAAAATTAGGGGTACTTTTTTAGGGGTCCCAAGAATAAGGACTATAGTATTTTGGGCTCTATATTGGGGTCCCCATTATTCTTAGAAACTACCACATAGACCTTGCATCCCCAATAGTAATTCTGGGGGTTAACCGTAAACATTCCGAAGGAGATGGAATGGAAATCGGAGGTTTGGGTACCCTAAACCTTAACCCTAAAACCCTAAACCCTAAGCCCCTACCTTATTTGCAAGACGGGTAAGGAACAAGACTTCAAAGCCACGTGCCGAGACCTGGACACCCAAAACCCAAAGCCCAAAGTAAGCACACGAGATTGGGTACTGCCCCCACCCAGTAACAGTCTATATTAGGGGTCCTATGAAGGGCTATATAGAACCCTATTACACATATATATATATTATATTTTTTATCCAACTGTTACTAAGGGGGGGCAGTACCCAACATTGAGACAAGGTATTTGACCTGCACAGCGGTATTTAATGGGACAAGGCTTAAAGGTTCCAGCAAGTTGTTTACTAGGTGACGGATTCGGGTTTAGGGTGTAGGCTTTAGGGTTTCGGGTTTAGGGGACCATTAAGTGTAGCCAGTGACCCTGCAATGAACTAAGCCCAAAAAGCACGCAACAAACCAAGCATATAGCCACCAGTCCCTCCTTAGTGAGCCTCTGTGGCCTTGGTGCTCCGTGGGCCTCCCAAGATTCCTGAGTACCCTTAGATAGCTGGGAACGAAGGAATGAAAACGAAAATTCAAACTATGGTAAAGGGCTATGTGGGGACTACCTTCAGGATCCATTCATTCATTCCTAGCTAATCAACGATAAGTAGGCAGTTTAGGGTTGAGCATTTGGCAAAATCCTGCATGACCCTATGTGCCCAACCTCAGGAGTTATGGTAGTATGTTCTACATGGGGTCATGCAGGATTCGGTCCATCCACCGTAGGTCTTATCATGCCGCATCTGGAGACAACGCTGCAACGGTTTGAAGAGGTGCACTCCTTCAGTCGTTTTCAACCAGAAAGGTTTTGGCGATGTGTCCACAAGGATTAGACATGTATCAGCTTAGGGTCCTATTGCAGAGAGTCGAAGTCAAAATCCCTTAAGCATGAGCAACTTGGGATGTATCTTGACGTTATAGGACGGAGAGCATGGAGATTGGCGTGATGGATGCAGAGGTATCTTAATAGATTTGCAGGATCAAACGCGGTTTAGGGTAGGTGCATCTTTAGCAAGGATTTTGATCTGAGAGTACAAAGCTATGTCTACAGCGTGATGCTTTCTCGGCAAAATGAGAAGTACAAAGAGCTTGTTGTCCAGAGATCTTGACGTGCTTTAGAGTTTAAGGTTTGGGGTTGGGAGACATGGATCCCTATCGTAGCACATGTATGCCGCAATGATCTAGTACTTGCCATGTTCTTTTCCATTCCCTGAACCCTAAACCATAAAGTAGTTATCGTTTTATTTTGCACCCCCTAAGCCTTAACCCCTATAAAAGGTGTCCATGCTCTTTTCGAATCATTCATACCCTACTAACCATTAGCTACACAAGCAGCATAGCCAAAAGCCCTGGCCTGCTACGCAAAAAGGCCTGTTGGAATAGAAGCTGAGAGCTTCCAAAATTGGGGACCCTTTTTTTGAGAGTCCCCATACTGAGGATTGTAGTGTTTTGGGGTGTATGTGAGATACCCCCTGTTGGCCAGGGTCCCAGATCAGGGGCCAGGGCTGATCCCAAACGTGTGGCCTCCTTTTGTCAAAAGGTGGCAGCAAGGGATCCATTCTGTGGAGGAACCCCCACACCCCCCACCCCACCGGCAAATACTAAACCCTAAGCCTTAGGTAAGCGCTGAACCCTAAACCCTTTTCATTATTTTGTCGAAGAAAAAGGCTCTGACAGCCAAACCCTTGAAAACACACTCGCGAGGCCGGTTTGGGTAAGTATGTGCTGCCCGATGTGCAGAAGCGATACATGCTGAGCAGCTCGGTAGAGTGGACCCAACATCCAGAGCGAGGGTTTGGGTGTAGGGCTCCAAGGCCAGCTAAGTACATAGACGGTGTATAAATACCATATTTGGGGCTTGCAAGGTGGTGGGACTCGAGGTTCTTTTCACCGGTCCCTCATAACACCTACAGGGGCCTCCAAAATAACTTTGTTTTTGTTGCGATAATGTGAAGAACTACCGAAAGTCTGAATCTTAGGGGTTCTGAGGCCAGTTTAGCTTCTCATTTCAATTTTTCTTATTTCTTGGCTACTTGTGAGGCACCATATTATACATGCTTGGCTGCGTTTCAGGCTTTGTTATGCTGCACCCTGCTACTTGTAGAGGACATGTCCTGTAAAGTTTTTTTCAAAAGCCACGCCTGCGTTTGGAGTTTAGGACTTCGCATGAATGGTTTCGGCTTTCGGGGCTTGGGTATAATTAAAAACAGAAGTTAATCAGCATTTCCACTGTCCCCAAACCCTAGACCATGTGCCCAAGATCCCGCTGTTCCAGAGATCCCCTAGTTTCCCTCATGTAGTTATGGGTTGGAGTTCCTCAGTTTGAGATCCTTTGGGCAGTCTGAGTCCCGCTGAATGCTGCAAGGACTGGGCAAGCTGACCGCAAAGATCAACCGGGAGCGTGTGTCTTGGCTGCGCAAAACTAGACCTAAGCCCTAAACCCTATATAACCCCATATTATAGTAGTTTTTCATGTTCTTTTCCATTATCCCTATACCCTAAATCCAGGGCTTGGCTTTGCCAAGCGGGTATTTCTCAAGCGCCTCACAAGAATCACACCCTTACGTGGGACAGCCGGAAGAAAGGAGAGCCCGAATCAAGCAACCTAGCAGCAAACCCCCTATTCACTGCCAACCGCCCTAAACCTTCAACCCTTAACCCTTAACCCTAGCCTCTAACCCTGAAGCCTTGAGCCCCCAACCCTTAAACTCAAAAGGCGTGGAACCTTCAAACCTAGCCCGCTTGGTGCTTCTGGGAGAGTGCCGGAGCTCATCCCTATCATGATTCCGATCTCTTCCCCATGGTACTATATCCATACTCCCCCCCTTTTCCCGAATGCGTAGCAGAAGGGTTCCCGTTTTAAGGTTGGGGTCCAGGGGTCCAGGAGGCGACGCGAGGTCGTTGCGTTTATGTTCGCAAAGCGTCCGCAAGC
>CAJNIZ010010238.1:0-12409 GCA_905231905.1 Symbiodinium pilosum | reverse complement strand
TTGCTAGATTTGCGACATCAAAAATGCTGACAGATACGAGGATTGTGATTAGGACACCCGCCATCCCTGTGACTGTTGGCACTTTTGAGATCTTTTACATCTGCGACAGGAAAAACGGTGACAGCTACGAGGATTGTGACCATCACGCCCGCGATCCTTGTGACTGTTGGCACCTTTGAGATCTTTGACATCAAAAAACGACGACAGTTACGAGAATGGCGCCTACGAGACCTCAAAAAGGAGGACGGTTACGAGGATCGTGACCTGGACACCCACCATCCCTGTGACTGTTGACGCTTTTGAGAGTCTGGGGCTGGCGGCTAGGGGACCATACCATGGGGGGGGGGCTGTCGACACGGGACACGACACCATATACATATATATATATATATGTATATATATATATGGTTTGAAAAGGCTTAAGGGGCGCTAATTCCTAAAACCTTGCTATTTTCTTAGAAGCCCTGAACAGCCCAGAGGTTAGCTTAAGGGTACCTCCTTCCTAATGCAAATAGAAATACTAATATTAACACGAATACAAATACTAATACTAATACTACTACTACTTATACCATTAGGATTCACAGACCCTCAAACAATTTTAATTCAGGACGCCCTAAATTGTTTAGGGGGGCATATATTCAAGAGGGTGCAACATAATAGCGGACGATTATAGGGGTTACTAATGGGGATGCTAGAAGTTTATAGACTATAGCTCATACGTGGGGGCTTACCAAAGAAGGGGAAACCCTTGTAGACACTCACATACTACCCGTATAGCGACTGGGACCTCCAAAAGCGGGGACTCCCTGACTTTTGGCACGCATCATGAAGTGTTTCCATCTCATAGTCGTTAGAGAGCACTCTGTTCATGATGATGAGCACACTCACCGTGTACCCCAACATAGTAGTTTCCATGTTAGTTTCCATAATCCCTACATACCACTGTATAACCACTACCATCCCTATCGTTTTCATTGTATTTTCCATTATCTTTATTCATCCCCATATACCCCTATATAACCCCTGTAAACTATAAACCTCCTATTGTTGTGGAAGGGCGCCTGCCAGACTGAAGGCTCCCGCTGGAGCGTGCCAAACGGCACCTGCACAACCACATCTACGGTCGATCGATTCCTGGGGATGAAAGCCGTGAGACCCGCGACGTGCTGGACCTGTCTTGGGTGCAGCCCGCATACACTAGTAGTTTGGAACCCTCATGTGTGCTACACTCATTTGGATATCTGTTGGATGCTGGCTTCCTCGCAAGGTGTCCTCTGAATCTAATTAACCCGCGATGCAGTCTTGCATGCTCGCAGGAGAGGCGACTAATTAGGGTGAAGGTGGCCAGCGGTCACATGTCAACTTGTTTGCAGAGCACGCTTTTGCACCGTTCGGCAGGATTTCTGCAAGCCGCCTTTCAGAGACCAGGAGAAAAAGCATGGCTACAGCATGTTCCAGGCCGCAAGGGTATGCACAACCCCAAACCTGAAGCCTTAACCTGAACCTGTAGTAGCTTCTATACTTGTTAGTGTCCATATCCTTCCCCATCCCTCCATTCCTCAAACCCTTTTTATACACCTTATTTTCAGTCTCAAACTAGTTCCTCAACCCTATCTAAACCTTAGATTGAGTCCTAAAACGTCCGAAAGGCTATCTGTAAGCCATCTTTAAGCCCTAAACCCTATACATCCACCCCATACTGAGTCCTGTTGCCTACATGTCTTCCCCACAGGCCAAGCAGAGCTTCAGCTAAACCCTTAAGCAGCTTTGGCATAACCATGCATAACCAAAGCATGGTCCTCATGGGCGTTTCTTAGAATGTTTGTAGGAAAACATTCAGGTGCATAACGTTACTAGTTACCATAGATATCAGTAGCTTTCCATAGTATACCTACCTAGCTCAACATGCCCTGTCATGATCACTATTAGGGACCCGGTAATTCCCTCCCTGATCTCAGATCATAATATAGTCCTTGTCATAGGGACGTCGAAGAACGACACGGAATCCAAGAAGGCATGCTATGGGGAATGGGTAAGGTCATTCAGGAAGACTTCCTGCTCACCCTAAATCTTCAACTCCACTCCTATTGGATCGCTGTAGTAGCCCCTCTATAATTTCCAAAAACATGGCAATTCATTGTCTCCATTTCCTTTTCCGTTCCTCCATTTCCTGAACCTTCCTCTATGCCTGAACAGTAGAGTAGTTTGCTGTTTCCATTTCCTACTAAGATCCAGCGAGATCTCTCCCACTGCTAGGTGCTAAACGTCTCCGATGGTTTCCAGTGTCAGCTGGAGATTCCCCCGGTGCGGAGCTTAGGCGACACAGGCATTTTGAACAATAAAGCAAGAGCTTCAAACAAGGGGGCCCAAATCATTGCCAACATCGTTTTGCGGTTTATTTAAGGTACCCTGTGGGGCCTAAGTCCAAGCCGCACATATATATATACATATATATATATATATATGGTATATAGGTATGTATATATATACACATTTATACACACACATCATAGAGTCCATTTTATTCTGCATGTTCCTGGCTCTTTTATCCCCTTTATATTGCCATATAAACCGTACATAATTCGAATACAGACAGCCAATGGTAAGAAGAAAGCTGTCAAAACACCTCAGCCACCATATTATCCTAATTTCAAAAGGGAGGGTTCGACGTCATTGTGCTGCAAGGATGATAATAAGAGAGTCTTTGAATAGAATTAAAAAGATTTTGATGTTGATTGAATTTAGTGTTTATTGTTTAGGGTTCAGGGTTTAGGGTAGATTCTAGCTGTTTGAAGAGAGGCCCCACCAGTCTTGCTTGGCTAGCTGGCACTGAAGAAGTCTTGCGAAGGCAGCTGTGTTTTGTCCTTGCGTGTGCGCCTTAAAGTAAAGTTCGACTTTGCAGTTTGCGTAATAAGTTAATAAAGGGGACCCGAATAAAGACCCCAAAATACTATCATCCTTTTTATGGAGACGCCCAATAAGGCAACGCTGATTTGGGGAAGCCCCAATTTAGGTTTTAGGGTGCATGTTTGGAGGCATGGCCATATTCACTCCAGCAAGGTGCGAGCAACCCTACTTTCTAGCTCCCCAAACAAACATTGAAACCTCAATAGGGTTTAAGTGGACGTAGTTTTTGTAGAGCTTGTGGGCTTCCATATTCGTTTTGGGGACAATATGCACCCCAAAAATCCCCCAAAAAGGGCCCAGGAAGACTACTGAACACGGTCCCTTTACATAGGGGCCTCCCCATTCTAGTCCGGGGTAGGGCAAGCCGTAAGCCCTGCATCATACCGCCCTGTACACCGCGTGAATATCCCCTACATCCTGGGTCATTCCCCCACCCAGTAACTGTCCTTAAAGGGGGCCTTATTACGGGACTACTATAATTCCTATTACCCCTTGTGGTAACTGTTACTGTAAGGGGGAATAACCCAACCTACATCACCCTAAATGGGAGTTTCTAGAATCAGTTCCTACGTAATCCCTGACAGGGAACCCCATAATCGTCTTGTATCCCTTTATTCAACATCCCCAAGGTTCTATAATACATAGGGCACTCATTTCCGGGAAATCTCCAAAATCCGAAACCCTATATACAATCCTTATGTAACCCTACATATAGTACTTTCAGTTTCATGGCCATCTGCTTATTCAGTCGATTTTCCATTATGGCAGATTTTGGCCTCTCAAACCCTATAAACTCTAACCCCTAAACCCCTTATCCCTAAAGCCCTAAACCGCAAAACCCTAAACCCTAAACCCAATACCCTAAACCCAAAACCCTAAACCCTATACCCTAAACCCTAAACCCATATCATCCCAGCCCTTTGAGCCAGGTGGGCTGCTGCAGCAAGACACTGGAGGAGCAGCTGGAAGCGGCCCCTGGGTTGCTGCTAAATTGACTCCCAGATATGATTTATGTTAGGATTTAGGATTTAGGGTTTAGGGTTTAGGATTTAAGTTTTAGGGTTTGGGGTTTGGGGTTCAGGGATTAGGGTTCAGGGATTAGGGGTTGAGATTTAGGGCTTGTATAGGGGTTTCATACGGTTCAGAGTTGAGCTAGCATAGTGGATACTCATACTCACGCGGAAAAGAAAATGAAAAATGAAACGGACACCAGGGTTGTATAGGTTTGATGAAAGGCTTTAAGAAGCTTCCCTTTCTTTCCCTTTCAAGGGCTTACACGGGATGAAGGGCTAAGCTAGGCTACAGTAGTATGGATATCTGGTAGACAATGGCTTTCGTTCTGACAGACTTAGTGTAAGTTTCCCCAGACCTCTACATATCCCTTGCTTAACTCCAGTTTCGATTTCTCCAACTGATTCTCCCTATTTGTAGCTTAGCGCTGAACCTCCTATACAAACTCCATGTGCCCTTTTAATTGGCTTAAGTTCCTTGACAGCAGCCAAGGCTTCCAACCTGCATCGGGACTGGTGGCAGAAAGCCACGAAGCCCATCTGCGAGGAGTAGCAATGGAGGTCGTAGGCTTTGCATCAGGTTCCATAGGCCTAGATGGGGATATGTAGCAACATGCTCCCCTCCACCTGCCAGAGGGAGGAAAGAGCGCAATGATGATGAGAGGGAGGGATGGCACGTAATTGGAAGGATAGCTGGCTCTTGCCCAAAAATGCACCGAAACCAATATAACCAAATACTACCCTTATACTGCCCCAATTTTACCCCAATATTACCCCTATAGTACCCCAATATTGCCCCAATAGTACCACAAGATTTTCCCAATATTTGCCCGATATTATCCCAATATATAGATTCTGCATAATTCGGATCTGTGCATGAAGGGATCTGTAACTTCAAGAAGCCTTAACCCTAGACCAAACATTGCCAATTTCCCACAAGTTCTCCCATCTATACCCATCTATAGGGTTTACTGTTTGGGGTTCACCTACTCCTTCGTATACCCATACGTCCCTAGATTGCAGCTGAAGTCTTGTAGACGCTGTAGATGGCTTTCAATGGCACAGAACCGGCTTCTCTCGACTACAAAAGAGGTTCAAGAGGGGTTACAGGGGGTCTAGGGGTCTTTGGGGATTTGGGGTTTGTTTAGAGATTCAATTTAGGCTATATAGGGGTTCTGTACAGGCTACGTGGGAGCCTGTAGGGGTTGTGTAGGGATCTTTAAGCCCATCCTGCCATTTCTCCTTCTTCTTCTTCTTCTTACTCTTTGCCTTGCTACTTAAGAGCGCTAGACCGTTAGTCTTATAATTCTTGTTATGATGGCTTGTAATAAGTGCTAACTACCCAACATAAACCCCTCTGTGATCATCATATGATACCAGTGTGCATCTGAGGTTCCATGTGATTCTCTATGGTGAAGGGTTGAGATTTTGAAAATGCCTACTACAAATATTCTGCCCTTTGGAGACGCTCAACCCCAAGCCCTGCCCCAGTTGCTGCAGAGGAGCATTTGGGTTTAGTCGTCGGCCCTGTGCGCTCGACCAAGGACCGCGACGCCAGCGTTAGGTTTTTGGCCTTAGGGTTTGGGCTTTAAGGTGCTTGCAACCTTATGGGGTCCCAGTAACCCCTGGAGATGTATTTACTAGACCAGTCATATTGCTGTGCCTATTTCTACTGTCACATTTCTGTGTCTATGACTACTATTATTACGTAGTTCTTGTTTCTACTAGGAGTGCAGGAGGCAGGGTTGTGCTGAATGTATATAGTGCTCGTTTGGAATAGCGATGAGTCCATGCAGGGAGACTGCAAGCTTCATCCCGACCTTATCAGCCAGTTTAGGGTTTAGGGTTTAGGGATATTGGGGTTATATATGGGTAAGATATAAAACATTCTACAAGGAACCCCTTGCCCATTTTGGGCTATGGCACCTAGGTGGATACGAGTATTGGTGTTCTAGAGTGCGAATAGGATTTTTTCATACGTTGTATCTTAGGTTGGGGGTGGGGTGGTGCCGATAGCCTAAAATAGGCAAGGTATACTCTAACTTATCCTCCCCATAAACCTCGTAGAAGAAACACTAGAGCATCAAAGCTCTAGATAGGAAATCCTAGACCCCAAACTCAACATCATAAATCCTAAGCCCTACGCATATATGCACATATATACGCACATGTATATCCATCTACCCGTATATATCCCTGTTTACCCTCAACCTTAGACTCTATACCCCCACTAGCAACCCATACACCCCCCTCCCCCCCGCAGATACCCATGGATACTACCGCAACTTTCCCCCAGATACCCCGGAACTTTCTATATGTATCGCTATATCTCCTAACGAAGCCCTCAATATTCTAGTGTCGAAGGCTAGAAGTACATTGTGGGCACTAGGGCGTTTTAGGGGGCTTCCAGGGATTCGTAAGCGTACAGAAAGTATATAGTATGTATGTAAGGATCCCAGGGTTAAGGGCCCACACTAGGGGCCCCTGGCCTTGAAATTTAGATAGTGCCTCTCGTCCGACGCTGCTTGCTGTCGTAGCTTCCCCCAGATATCCATAAATATCCCTATACAATCCTAAAGCCTGACACCAAAACTTTCAGGACGCTGCTAAGGATGTAGCGGCTCTGAGGGCATGCCATTGCCCCAGGGTAAAGCTGAACCGGGTTGTATGGGAGTTATACACCGGAACCCCCACATGCCAAAGTATAATGTAAAAGGATGACCTGTTTTTGACTTGTAGTGATGTTGGACCATTTGTTCACCCAATTTTGGGGGTCCAGATAGAATTCAAGGATGCGGGTGTAAGGGCCTTTTGTGGGTTTCAGGGTTTAGGGTCTCAGGGGTTTAGGCTTAAGGGTTTCAAGGTTTGGGTCTCTGCTTCAGGCCTTGAATAGTCAAGTGGCCGATGGCCAGTTTATATTCAATCTTTCTATCACTGCTTCAAGAACCCGTCATGGGGTCTCCTGGCAGTGTATTTAGGAACGTGTATACGGTAGCAGATACGCAGGAAACAGTTCTCAAGTGTCGGCAGCTACTTGGCCCAGGCACCGCGCTGCACGACATGGGGATTCTGAATGACTACCTGAAAGTGATCAGCTGAGAACTTCCCTGGCAGACAGGCAATGTCTGAAAGTTCACCAGGTTTGGGGGCATGGCGTGATGCTATGAGGTCACTGGTCGCCAGGAGTGTGAGGAAGATCTCATCAAGCGAGCTTCTGGTCGTGGACAAGGCCTGTGACCCCAAGCACGCTCTCATCCCAGCTAATGGAACCTGGCACGTATAGCAATAGCAACGGTACAGGGATCCAGCACTTTGCCAACAGGTGCCAGCATCAAGCGTGGAAAGAAGCGCTCCGATGATGCTATTGCTATCCGACGAGAAGAGCTCTTGATCAGGCTAGGCTGCTTGAAGCACGTCTGCAAGTTTTTCGAGGCTCTGAACCCCAAAAGGAAAAGCGACTGCTACGGGACAGGCGTATTTCCCTCTGCTGTTGTGGGGAGGGGTCGCAGCAAAAACGTCCTGTTTTTGTTTGGGAAGGCATCCCTGGTCTATCACTGGCATGATTAGGGTTTATAGGGTTTAGGTTGTTGTTGCCACAATTTGCATCTGTCAGAACCCTTTGAAGCAGTCGCTTAGAGTCTTACATGCCTTCAAGCGCAGGGACCTACCTCGGTGCCTTCGCGCACCGTCGAATGAAGCCAACGTCACATTTCACGTGCACCGCTTGGCGGTTGGCGATCATCTAGGCCCCTCACAGCTTTGGGCTGGAAAGCTCTGAGCAGACATGCTCTAGATTTGCCAGGAGGCAAGCTGGGTTTGGCGATCCTTCTGCCTGAGGAGGTGCGCTTGGCAGAAGCACTCTGGACGAGGTTAGGAGTGCATTTAGATGCGAGGTGCCAGCAGGTGCCTGGAATTTTCTGTTGCTTCCTCCAGGCCTCTTTAGCTCAGCGCTCCAATGTCTCCAAGTTCATAGTTGTCCATTCAAGCCTCCAGGTCACGCAGAGCCCATCACAGCAGAGGCTGGCAAAGTTTCGTCACAGGGTTGTTCAATATCTGCCGACGCTGAAAGCATGAGGTCAAGCCTGTGGGCTGCACCCTGGAGCCAACGCCGCAGCAGCTGGATGACTTGAAGGCCTGAAGAGCAACAGGCTTACCTCTGGTTAGCTGGGAATGAAGGATTAGAAAAGAACATGGAAACTATTATAATGCGGTATATAGGGACTACTAAGTGACTACTATAAGGATCCAGTCCTTCATTCCTATAACCAAAGGTAAGCGGAAGAGCCAGCTGACTAATGGCGACAGCCTTGGAGAAGCCGAAGGTTTGGACCCAGATGTGCTTGGAGATTTCTCGATGTGACAGGAGTCCTGATTGCGTCAGGCATGCATGTCCATGGTAATAGAATATATTTCAAAAACAGAAACCATTATAATGTACGTATGTATATATGTATTGTATATGTATATCGGAATATACTATAGTGAATTAAGACGTACTACAATATACTATAGCATACTATAGCAAGCTATAATATACTATTGCGCCATGGAGTGTGCGAGGAGTTGCCCGCTACATCATCGCTTTGCTCAGCCTTCACTGACCAGCTTCAAGGCTGCGCTGCGCATTTTGGCCCTTGTCTAAACTCCTAATATCCCCCTTCATGACCCCCATAGTAGTCCCCCATATAATCCCCTATATAACCCCCTTTCAGCAGTCTAGACTATAGCTCATATTAGCACATTATGGGAGATTCTAGTACTTTTGTAGTACATTATCGTACTATTACCGTAGATTAAGGTAGATGATAGTAGATGATAGCATGCTACAGGAGATTATAGCATTTTACAATAGACCATAGTGTATTATAGTAGACTATAGTATGTTATAGTAGACTGTAGTATATCATGGTAGTTTTTAGTATATTATAGTCCATTATCATCCTATGTTATTGTTCCACCACCAAAATGGCAAGCAACCTGCCTAGGGTCGATCAGGGATATGGATCCCAGCGGAGAAGGCACAGCTATTTGAAGACAAGGCCAGCCCGACAAGATTCCATATGAGCTATAGTCTAAACTCCCTGCAATGGATTATGTAGGAGAGTGTTGTAAGGATTATTACGGGGATTACTCGGAGTTCAGACTATGGCTCATATACCCTTGCAAGTGTCGTTTGGTTGGGGGAATAGGTTGCGGCAGCAGGGGGACAATTCTGGAATCATGGCATCATACTGAATACTTTAGGAGGACCCCCCATCCTGCAAAAGTGGTATAAGAAAAATATAGTAGAACCCTGACATAATCCCTAGTGTCTCTTATATTCGCTATTACAGGGTGGGGGGTTCCACCTAAGGTAACCCTAAACCCTAAATGACAGCTTTCATGTTCTTTTCCATTGTCCTTATATATCCCCATGTAACTATATATAGTGTAATCCCTACACTCTAAAGTATACTGTAGCAAGGTGATGCAGGATTTTTAGTATCAACAGTACGTCAGGATCTTCCGGATCGCTCCTTTTGGCTGTTAGCCCCCCTGGGACGTGACGAGGCGCCTTCTGGGATTTTGGGTTTAGGGTTTGGGATTTAGAGTAGTCGTAGAAGAAGAAGTAGTAGTAGTAGTAGCAGTTTAGGGTTTAGGGCTAAGGATTTAGGGTTTGGGGTTTAGGTGGGGGGTTGACTTAGTTATTGATGAACGCAATTTTTGAAAGCTATCCAAGACCCTCCACTACCCTAAACTGAGGATATGAGGCGGTACTCGGGCCATACTAGAGGGTAGTTGGAAGGGATGCACTTAGATATACTTTGCTAAGCCGGAATGAGGCATAGAGGGTTCACATTGTCTACTAACAGGCTTAGAGTTCATGGTTTAGTGATCTTTTCGGCGCTGCTCGTCGTGAAGGTATCGGTGATGACTGGCCTGTGAGGTTTCTATGATTGCAGACCTTTGCTAGCATCTTAGCACTTTACAGTCTGTTGTGGTGGTTCCTTTTACAATATGCCTGCTTAAAATACAATCTTTAGTAGGGCTGTTGAGGTTGGATGTTGAAGGTAGTAACTCTTGGAAATTGCCGCAACGAACGGCAGTCATTTTCGCATCTGGACTTTGAGGAAGCCAGCTGGGCTGGAGAATCTCTAAATTTGATTTGAAGGCCTGCTAAGCCCGTATGTTACAGTAGATGCTGTGTAAACAGACGGCAAAACCCAGAACGCAGGCTTCTGTGAGGTTTAGGCAAACACAGACCCTGAGGGTCCAAGTGCCCAACAATCATATTTTACCTCCTCAAAAGCCTTACTGGCGGTTAGTGGGTAACACGGGAATATAACTCCTCTATAACCCCAATATGGTATATTCCCTTACTCCCTACTAAGAACCAGGAAGAAGTTGTACTTACAATTACTAATTACTAGTACGAATTGTACCCAACTATTGGGTGCATGGACAAACCCTATGAAAACCATACACCCCCACATCCTTTTCAAGGAACGCAACTGTTGGATACATGTAAGTTTGAGAGAACCGGACGCCGAGGCGATCTGCTGGGATTTCCTGTCCTGGAGTGTTGGTGCGCTGAAACAATTCCTGCAGCTTCTTGACTGCACAGGCTTGCATCGTGGCAGCGGCAGTAATAGTAACAGATACGATTTAACAAGCCAAGAAATGGTCGTTCGCGTAACACCCGCCGGCGTGAACAAGTATATGGAGGTATGAGCAGCAGGATAGAACGAATCCAGCTCATGTGAGGTCTTCGACGTGGATGCGGCCTGGACTCAAAAGAGATGAGCAATCTGTCTATATGACATGTTGTCGAATTCGAAGGTGACGGGTTGATGCCACAAAGTGAGCCATTGTGGGTAAGCCCTGTAGGTTTGCCCATGGCATATCTGTTGGTGTCCCTGCTTTGCGATTGTGTTTTTCTCGTGGGTTGCTGCGCTGGATGATGCTCTGCTCAGAGGTCCATGCCCGCGCATTGGCCAGAGGAGCAAGGGCCTTCGTCTCCTGGAAACATGGTTTTGACCTCAATTTCGCCCTGGCAGCTGCCACATGGGGGATTGTCAAAATTATTGTCCCTTTTTGGGTCCCCTAAATTAGGCCCCGTATTAGGCCCCGTATTAAAATAGGGACCCAAAAAGGGACCATAATTTTGACAATCCCCCACATGAGTAAGCCATTCAAGGAGGGTTGCACAGAGGCTCTACGTGATGCAGTTGCGCTGGCCACCATGCCCATTGAGATTCGTGGATCCGATGTGAAATGCCCCTGCCCAAGAGTTGGGTGTTTCCGAAAGTGGCGGCCTTTCGGACCCATATACTATCGTCCTTATTGTTCCCCAAATTGTTGGAAACCCACATTTTGTCAGCGATTTTAGCAAGTTTGTCATCGGAACTCCGTGCAGAAAGCTCTAAGCGCTAAATAGTAGTTTCCATTTCATTTTCCTGTAGCCCTATATTACCCCAATATATACCCTAATATAATCCCTATATAGCCCATTATAATAGTTTCCATTTTATTTTCCATTATCCTTATATAACCCCTATATAACCCCCTATATCCCAGGCCTTTGCGTTGACTTGGAAGCCCAGGCAGCGAGTTTGCCTCGTGTTGGGGTTCTCCAGCACCCGGACCCTCTAAAGGATCCCAAAATGAAACCTCCCTTTAATCCCCTTGTTTCCCCAGTCTAGGAATGAGGCTTCTTGTTGATCCTTGAGGGGGGGTTTGGGTGAAGATTGTAGTATCTGGGGTTATAGTCCCCCTTAAGTAGATAGAATATGGCTTTGGGTAGATTATAATAAGATCACCATATACCCCATATTCTGTCTACTTAAGGGGGACTATACCCCTAAACCCCGAACCCTAAATAGAAGTTTCATTTTTCCATTATCCCTATATAACCCAAATATTCTATCTACTTAAGGGGGACTCTACGTAATGAAGAGAGCTTGCACCTTGTCTGCGCTATTTGTAATCTTGCCTCGGCGAAAACTTGTTTGGCGGTCTGAACCCCTAAATGAGTAGGATTTTATTTGGGATACTATGGTACCCAATATAGAGGAAGATTATATCCTCCTTTTGGGGTATAGTATTTCAACCACCAAAAAATCATTACTCAAACGAGCCACAAAGTGTTAAGACTGGCAAGGGTCCATTGCCTTAGAAACTAAGTACCCTAAACCCTAAACCCTAGATCCTTGACAGGAAACGTAGAAACTCCAACATCTGCTTGTAATTTCTTCATCCTTAGAACAGTGATGAGTACACCAGTTTTGAGGAACCCCCCCATATTAGAGCTATAGTCCAAACTCCTCAAAGAGGGGGTGTGTAAGGGAGTATATAGGGGATTGTTATAGGGGTTATTAAGGGGGATACTAGGTGTTTAGGCAGTGGCTCATATGTTATGTAGAGGGTCCAAGTACCAGGTAGTAGGGGGTTTCGGCGCCAAATACTGCAATTTAGGGTTAAACGCCCTAACCGCAAACCCTAAACCCTAA
>CAJNIZ010010236.1:62620-95815 GCA_905231905.1 Symbiodinium pilosum | reverse complement strand
ATTTAGGGAAACTACCATATGGAGTGGATGTATGTACCTTGCCGATCCATTCGCATCTGCACAGATGTCGTGGTGTGAAATAGTAGCACATTTGCCATCACCTCTGGCCAAAACCGCACCAGGCCTAGCTAGAAAGGACCGACACGAAAAGTTTGTCCAAGTGCGAGTCAAATGGCTCTTCGAAGTCTAGTCTAAGCCTATATACGAAATTTATACCGCACCATGGAAGCAGTATGCCGCGCTCATACAACCTCCCCCCTTGAAAACTCCTATAGTTGGTCTCCATCCCTTTGTGTAGAGCAGTTTGAAAGGCTCTTGCATTAGTCATTACACTGCTATTGACACGACGTAGGCCCTTACCTTGGAGCGTCATTTGCAATGGCTTAATAATCCTAAACCCCAAACCCTGCACAGGCAGAGGGTCTTCAACAGAAATTGCCAGACCCAGCACGATGTACTAGCTTTTGATAACCTAGGATCTTCCACTGTAAGCTTATAACGGGATGTTTAGAACTTTGCACATACTTGTCGCTGAATCTAGCAGCAGCAGTCTGTTTTCCCGTCGATTTGAGTAGTTTGTTGGACAGGAGTGCTCTAGTCCCCAAAGCAGAGTAGGATTGCCTCTTTTTGGGTAATACTGGCGTATACGAAGAATCTAACCATACTTGGTTCAGCCGCCAGGAAGCACTAGTAAACCTTAATCCTTAAATCCTAAATCCTAAACTAGTCATTTCTCATGTTCACGTTCGTGGCCAGGGTGCCCTGCAGGGCGAGTGGAACCTCGTTGAGCTTGAGCTGGAAACTCTGAAGTTTTGCAGGTTCTACTGTAAGAGGCTTGTAGGGATTATCATAGTAGGGCCCTTATAGGCTACTTGAAGGTATCTAGGGTTTGTCTAGGATTCAGGGATATTACCCCAATAATGGAGCATTCTTTTGGAATGGATCCACGTCAGGGAGCCTCTATGCTTTTGGAATGCAGGTATTCTTCTATTTCTAGACTCTGAATTCGAAAGGGTCCACTTGAAAGGCGGTGCTTGGGGCTTCGGTTCAGGGACTCTGACAATAGCGGGGGCTACTTGAAGGGTTGATGTCAGGGTGTACTAGGGCTACCCTGAACCTGCATCCCTAAACCCTAAACCGGTTTAGTAGCTCTGACTGACAACGTCCATCTTTGAAGGGTGGCTTAATTCAAGTGTGCATGTAGGGCGCGAACAGTTGCTGATACCATAGTGTTGAGATTTAATTGCAGTACCTCATACCACAAGTACACACTCAACCTAGGTATTCCTCCGGCACCCCTTCAAACATATTTTCCCAAACTTAATTCTCAATTGCGGGGCCCCACATCATTTGGAATCGTCAGGTTTGTGCCGGGGGGGTATACATCTAGAGCCCCCTTTTTTTGCTAAGGAATAAAAAGCGTTTGGGCTGTTGGCTTCCTTGTTTTTGCATTGGCGGTCTTCTGCAGAGGCCAGCTGGCTCAGCAAATATAGTTTGTTCCCAAGCACAAAAGCTGCTCTGCAGCGAATCTACTTTACCCAAAATTAGAAGCATAAACCCTAAACCGTGTGCTTCATGGAAACTTTGTCCTTAACAGGATTGTCATCTATTTGAACCCCTGTTAGGTGCCATGAGAGTTGAGTTTAGGGTTTAGGCGCAACATCAACAACCACTGCAGCCAACCCACTGCGTGGGTTCACTTGAGCAAAAGCTCTTGCCCACAAACAACTCTGCTATAAACAGGGGGTCTTTGTGCTGAACGGCCCATACGACAGAAGTTGCAAGACTCGTGGCATTGCGAGTTGTATTGTACTGCTGCTGAACAGCAGTTGGACCGAAAGTGACCTCAAAGTTTGGGCACTGTTTGGTAACATCATGCACCTGAATGTGGGCGGCCAAGCCTCACTGTTGCGACTCCTGGCTGCATCTGTGCTGTTTTTTCAAGTCTCTGCGTGGTGACTGAAAGGCATCGGAAGCTTTTGCAGGGCTTGAAGTAAAGGGCTTGCTTCTGAGCGTCTGTGTAGTAAGAGCTTCAGTCTTGGAAGTCTTGAGCTTTGCTTATTTGATAGGACATGCTGCTGTTTGCTGTTTTCGTCCCGACATTCCTGATTTGCGCAGCATAGTTAGCTCCATGACATGCAGCTTGTTGAGGATGGGGGGGAGTGGTACTGCTTATGTTCCGCTGCAGTTCTTGCAAGCCCAAAATTTCCTGATAGCTGAGGTTGTGATGGGCAGAGACTTTGGAACTTCTTTCCTTTCTCGACCCCCAAGCATAGACACTACACCTTAAACTCTAAGAGAAAACCACAGAGACCTGTAGGCTATCTCATCCTGTGGAAACATCGCGCGTGGGACTTGCGCTGCATGCAAAAAGGCAACACCACCAAGGAGCATGCTTTGGTAAGGATAAATGTACCCTGCCACCCAAGAATGTATGCAAAGTTCTATGATCCTAAACGTATTCCGGCAGCTGAATTCATTCCTTCGCTTTCAGAGTGTGGGCAAAGTCTCTGCTTCTTACCCAGAAATACATATGAGCCGTGCTCTTGATCTTATTCCCTAGAAATTGTAGTGCGTGAGGGATCTGAAGTGGTGCAAGTCCTCCATCCACCCTAGCCCCTACATCCTAAGCCTGAAATCCTACTTCCTAGGCCGAAAACATTAAATCCTAAGCCCAGAACCCTAAACGAAAATCCCACCGAGGGCTGCTGTTCTTTCTCAGAGCCTTCTGGGCACTGGCAAAAGAGCCGCGCGGGGCCTACAGGACAAAGATCGAAATTACACTTTCCGGGGTGCTTGACGGTGCATACAGGGTGTAGGGCTCCCAAAATTTCAGGGTCCCTTGAAGGGAGTTCTAGGAGATAAACAAGGTAAGGCTACACAGGGCTGCATAGGGTGTAGGGGTTCTAAAAACTCTGAGGTCCCTGCAAGGAGGTTTTGAAAATTTTTGGTCTCTTGAAAACAGTATATGGCTACAGAATAGGGGGAGCCCCTCCACGTTGGGGGCCTGTCCAGGTGGACCTAGTGATGCGGTGTAGGGCTTAGGATTTAATAGTTATTTCGGGTCTAGGGGCTTACGGTTTAGGGTTCAGAGCCCCTTGACTTTACATCCGTGAACAAGCAAAGGATGCCTGGTGTAAAAGCCTTTCCATGGATGACACGCAACCAAGAGCCCTAAAGCCCAAAGCCGCAAAGCCAGACCCGAAAACCCAGAATCCCTGAACTGAGACCCTAAACCGTAAAACCCCAAGACTTTCAACTTCACATGAGCCATACTCTAAACTAATAGCATCCCCCTGAATAATCTGTAATTAGAGAGTTTAGACCCTCAACCCTAAACCCTATATAACCCGCTCCAAGGAGTTTATATTATGTAAGCCTAAACCCTATAAACCCTAAACCCTAAACATGCCCTGAGGCCATGCCCGGAGGATGCGACGGTCATGAGTTGCGCTGCGCCTTTCCCAGCGCACTTAACAAAGCTGTTCAAGGGGGAGTGGTAGGTTTGGGAATTTAGGATTTAGGAGTTCGGGTTTAAGGTTTGGGGCTCAGGGTGTAGGCTTGTGGGGTTAGGGTTTAGGATTTGGGGGTCTGGAGTCTGGAGCTTTCATTAAGTAGGGGGGTAGATCCCTGAAATGTATCTATACTCTCATCATAGTACTCGGCTCAAGCTGGCTACCCCACTTCCCCGTCAGCCTAGATAGGTTGAAATTTGAGGATCCTCACAACTGTACGCAGTTTAAGGACCACATCATCAGCTTATATTAGCAGACAATTTGACCGCCAACATGTGAACCTAAGCCGCGAGCAAAGGCTCATAACGCTTGAGAGTTTTTCCACGCCGAATATCCCTCAATTAGAGAGTATACCTTGAACCACGTTAGGGATCTTAGACCCTAAGCCCTAAACCCTACAGCCCCTATTAGTATCACTTAGGTTAGATACTGCCCCCACTCAGTAACAGTTGCATAATAAGTCTATTATGGTTATATACAGCCATCAACAGGATTCCTAATATAGACTGTTACGGGGTGGGGGCAGTACCCAACACTTAGGGTGTATTCCTTAAAGGAAATTGGGCGTTCTGGGTAATTCCATGGAGGCCCGGAGGTGCCAGCTATCTTCTGCACAATCCCCAGACCATGCCCTAAGAGCTGATACTGCTCCCTAACAGGGTTTAGGGTTGAGGGTTTAGGGTTTAGGGTTAGGGTTGAAGGTTTAGGGTTTGGGGTTTAGGGTAACAGCTAACATCCTGCATTTGCGTCGGTTAGGCGTGTTATTTTCTCAAGACCTACAAAGAATGAAGGTGGGCTCCATGAAAAGCGGGCCCTGCTGTTTTGTAGCCCTGTTTCTAGGCATCCTCAAAATCAAAAGGGGCCCCAATTTTTGGAAGCCCCGAGCCCCTTTATATCGCTATCTACCCACATTTCCCAATGTATGAAGATCACCCCTCTAAAGTTTAATGCCTATGAACTGCGGTCAAGATCAGTGCTACCAAGGGACCAGTAAGGGTGGACATGGGTGTCCCTTTGCTAGTGTAGTATAGTCCC
This sequence comes from Symbiodinium pilosum, assembly GCA_905231905.1. Taxonomy (NCBI): domain Eukaryota; class Dinophyceae; order Suessiales; family Symbiodiniaceae; genus Symbiodinium; species Symbiodinium pilosum. The sequence continues at coordinate 91,265 of CAJNIZ010010236.1, read as the reverse complement.
TAATATGCTCCATAATAATGAGCCCATGTGCATAAATCAGATGGGAAATATTGACTGTAGGTCATATTGCAACAGGACTCCTTCGTATCTAAACCCCTATAAGCTCTAAAACCTAAACCCTAGCAGCATAGACCCTAGCTCTGAAGCCTAGGCGTATATTACTACATGAGCGCTTTGTACTGAGGACTGGTGCACTGCTGTAGCGCCAAACTCTCGCGCAACCATGGGGGGCAACTCCTGCGCAAGGCATTTTGGAGCCACAGGTTTTGGGGTTGAGGGTTTATGGCTTGAGTGCCTTGAGGGTCCACGTAGGCGATAATTAGGTATTTGGGGCTTGGGTAATTACAATTGTAGTGCAGGTTTTGGGGAGGTGGTCTATTGGTGGAGGAGTGGTTTTATGGAGTTGGAAATCTGTTATGCGGTGGCAGTCTTTCCCCGAGAAATGTGCAACGCAATCTTGAACTAAGATGCTATTAGACCTTGAACTAAAGGCCCCTTAATCTAACTTTATCAGGTTCCCACCGGGGACCCGGGGCAAGCGCACCATTGCCTCGCGTGACCTCGTTAGGTGGTGCCATGGTGAGCTGGACCTGAAGAGACTTGAGTATAGATTTGGAGTTTGCGGTCCAAACATCCCTTATACAATCCCCAACAAGGGCTTCCTCATGATTCCCAAAGCCCCAAACCTTTTTGTGGGATCTCAGGGCCTCACCCCGAGTGATCCCTACATCCCAAGCCGGTGAGTTCTCAATTCTCATTTGATTGACACTGTGGAATGAACGACCGCACAGAACAGCTGCAACCAGACGCTATACGGGGTTTGCAAGTTTTGGTTGTGCCTCTTCATGGCCCCCATATGAAGCATTGTATCACTTTGGGGTATAGGTATATCAGGAGGAAGCTCTGCTTCTGGCAATTTAAGACAGTGCCTTGAGATCCTCAAGTTGACGCTACAATTCCAATCTATTGGAGATCCTAGCAGATCCCCTACATTTATTGTGTGCTCTGGCTAGTGATCTTCATTATTGTGGCACTGCAGGTGTTTAAAGCACTGCAGAACATTGACCCCTTTTAGTCACGGAGATTCGGAGGGGTCGGATGCCAGGGTCCTCTTCAACAAAATGATTTTCATATTGTGTAAGTACCGTCTCTTAAGACATAATACCGCTTATATATAACTAGTGTTTAAGTTTTTCGAATCATGCCTACCTAGCTTGGAACTAAGCGAGTAAGCTAGGAACTCTGAAAGAAACAGCTCACTTGCATGCTCTGCGCAGGCTCTCTGCAAAGGCTGGTGGTGATGGGAGGGGCTTGCTGAGAGCAGCTGATGTGAGTTTGATTTCATACCCGGCTTGATGGAACCCTTAGATCCTCACCCAAATTCAGCCGATTAAATGCCGAAGCCCATTCTTCTTGTAGGGCTCTGATACCCAAACTAGGACACGCTAAGGCCTCAAAACTGGGAAGTGAAATCCGCCGTTCATTCATGTGAAGCTCGAGCTTATTGCAGGGTTCGTCTTCGTGCCATCATGCCTACTAGTTATAGCGCTACGCTTGGCTCTTCTTTCTGCCTATAAAGGGTAGTACTTCCGATGCTGGACTTTTAACTTGCAAGTTATTGCAATGCAACAGCATGCCTGGAGGATATCCAGAGAGGCATGGGGCCCCAATGCACATGCACCTCAGCAGCAATGCAGGGCAGGCTTTGGAGTCTGGATTTTCAAGGGTGAAGTTTAGGGGTTATGGTGCTGGAGTGGCAAAGCTTTGGACCTTAGGATTTGAGATCTTCTGATGTCTGCGCAACAGGGTGAGTGCTGGGATCAGGGTTTAGTTTAGAATCTACGGCTTACCGCACGAGATCCTCTGATCATAGGATTCAGAGGTGCCAAGCTGGTGTAGTAACTTGCTTGTTTGACCCTTGCCTCCGCTGGTCCCCCTATTTGGCTTACCTGTTTGCTTCCGGGTGCTCCCCAGTCCAATTGCAAAGCCCTAGACTATGTTGCAAGTGAGGCAGATAGTGCACAGATCATAGCTTTCAGCTCCAACATCAAGGCCCCCATGAGTCCCACAGCCCTTGTGTTACCCATCTGCTGGTTGTCAAAATCGCAGTCCTTTTCTTGATCCCTATTTGCCAGCGGCCCTCCCAGTATTTGGGACATCCCCAAGAAAGGCCGTAGCTTTGACCGTGTACCATATGTGTAGTTCCCAAACTTAGGGTCCTATTTTGATACCCCGAAGTATTAGGTGCCCTAGTACAACCTATAACCAAAAAGGGCTCATTATTTTGAGAACAGCCCAATGCATTCTTTTCGTCCCTCGACAATTCGAAGCACAAACCCCTAGACTAAACCGCTGCTCTCTGCTTATGGCAGGCTATGACAGCAGCTATGAGCGCGAGCTCAGAACCTGCAGGCGGGCAGCCTACCCACCTATCCAGTCGGTTAGGGTTTGGGGTTCGGGGTTTGGAGTTCAGGGTTTGGGGTTGCGGGTTTGGGGTTTAGGGTTGAGCGATTAGGGTTTAGGGCCAGTTTAATTAGTGTTTTGTGAAATTAGGGGTACCATTTTGGGGGGTCCCCAAAACAAGGATCATAGTGTCTGGGGAATCTATGTTGGGGTCCCTTCATATTGGGAAACTACCAACTAGTAGGGAAGGAGTCCATCCAGGCAGAGGCCGTGCAGGCGGGATGCGCAAGGGAATGAAGGACTGGAACAAAACATGAAAATGACTACAGTGTTTGGGGACTTTATGGGGTGTAGGGTCAGGGTTTAAAGTTTAGAGTTTGGGGTTTAGGGTAGGAGCCGCGCCCGGATGCAAAAAGGGTAGGAGCCGCTATGTCTGCACAGTTCCTTAGTCGTGGGTGCCTGGTGAGAAACCTGAGCAGTGTTGGTACTGTCTCCATGACACAAAGCTCTTGTAGCATCATGTGTCATCCCAGCCAAGAGCCCGTACCAGCCCTAACCCATTATACCGACTCCCCTGCACCTTTCCGGCGCTGCAATTTGGCAGGTCGACATGCCCTCAAGATCAGGGCGAGACAGCAACAACTTTCAGGGAAGAGGCACCGCAGTTTGAGGTTCACCTGTACCCCGGAAGTCTTACCTTCTTTGAATACGCTTTGTACAAATGTGGGACTAATTCTAAACAGGAGGGAGATTAGGGTCAGGTGGCTGAGATGGAATGATCCAGCAGCCTTGCCAGTGGCGGAAATCTTGCACCTGCTAGTGTCCCCAAGATCCGTAGCCGCCAGTCAAATGCGCAGCAAGTCAGGGCTTTGCATGCCGTGCCATTCTGCATAGTGCTTGGAAGCGCCGTAAACCCTACACTCCAAAGCTCCCACTGATCAGTCCTCTCCCTGCTTTGCTTATCCAGAAGCGCCCCAAGTCCCCTAGACCTCAAACATGCTCTGTGGAGGAAGGGCGCTGCTTCGGTGTGGCTGGCCGCTTTGGGGCAACTAGTTACAAGAGCAGGTGTGAGGCAAATCTGCGACCCATTGGGGTTTTGGGATTGGGGCCTTGCTAAGGCCAAGGAAGTGGCCTCTCTCGAGGGAAAAGCCAGCACAGTTTTACATGCATATTCTTTGCATGTCTTAGAGAGTGAGGATCTAGAGCTTATAGAGCCTTGTGCAATTTCTGGCCAGCTGTTCAGATACCCGGACCTTAGCTTCAGCCGCGCTTTTTGGATTGAAGCCGAGCTTTCACTGAAACTAGAACCATTGAAACGACCAGAATGAGTGCAACAGCTTTGTATTGGGAAAGTCAACATGACAGCTTTCCTTTCAGGCTTGTACATACAGCTCTGCCATCCTACTTCTCAGGCAGTGACACTTGTCGCGCAGATCAGCTCACAGGGAAAACGCCGCGGCCTAAGCCAGCTTGCTTTTCCCGAAGGGTCCAGGTACCCAAATGATAGGGTTTGGGCACCAACCAGTGTAGTATTGTCTTAATTTTGTTCTTGAGATCGAAAGAAATGTTTCGTGGAAACTTGGGCCCTGAGGGTTTCGCAACTAAACATAATGGTCGCTGATTCACGCTGGCTCGTGAATTGTGCAGCCATGTACAGGACGGTGTGCTTTCTCACGACTCATCCTGCCATTTCCTGAGAGTTCAGGTTTTGAAACTTGTTCCTATAGTGCGGCTACACAACTGTCAAGCATGTTCGCAGTGTCGGGCTGCGTGAAGTCTTTTTTCCTGTGCAAGGTCCCGGAGATATCTGCTGTACGATGCATCTTGGATGCAGGTGGGCAGCAATGGCACCTGGAACTTAGACTAGGATTTCAGGGTTCCGGGCCGGGTTTGGATGCCATTCCTGCCCTAGTCGATTGATGTCATCGTGCAGCAGCCGAATTGATTGTAATGCAATTTCAGGTCTGGCTGCTGAATTAGCAGTGCTTTGCTTGAGCAGATTTGATAAGATGCCCTTTGCCTTGATAGTAACTAGCACCCAAGAACGTTTGCTCGAGTCAGTCATGCCCTGAGCATGCCTTTAGTGGGTGCTTGTTCTCTAGAGTTTCTGGAAGTTCTGAGGAACCAGTAGTCCATGGCATTGGAACATATAAGAAGTTTCGGCGAACGCTTATATGGTGTATTCCTCGGCCCTGACGTAGGTTTATAGGAGACCTGCTGGGCGTAAGTATATTATACTAATACTATATACCCACCCTAAACCCTAAACCTTATATTATATACCTACATGAACCCTCTGGGAGTGAGCTTTACTCAACTCTGCACTACGAATCCTCAACCTGTAGATTTGCTGCTTAGCGTGCAAAATAAGGATAAAAGGTAGCACTCCCAGTAACAGCAATAGTGATATTAACTACAGCAACAGTTGCAGTAACAGAAATGGAAATCGTAGTGTGGTTTTAGGAGCAATAGTCATAGTCGTGTTGATTGCCCAAGCCTAGATGAGACCTTCAGACGGAGGACTTATAATTTTCAGCATCATCAAGCCGAAATCCATTAATCCGGCTCCTGAGAAATTTCTGCAGGAAGCCCCAGAAAGCCTAAACTGCAAGTCAAGTAGTATGTCTCGATACACCTGCAACCTGTATCCCCAAACGCTAGACATTTGCTTATCACAGCCCTTGTATAACCTCTATATCCTCTGTATGACAGCTCTGTTTCCCGTTCATAACTCTCATAAAGCCCCTAAACCCCAAACCCATCTAAGCCCAATCCCCAACCCAAATCATGAAATCTTAATCCCGAACCCTAAAACCTAAAATGCATCCCCTTCATGAAGTCCGCAGCTGACCCCTCTCTATCTATCGCCTGCATAGCCCCTATACAACCCTTATATCCACGCTATTGATTGAGGTCGCAAGCCCGAAGCCCCAATCCCTGAACCCTAGAACATAAAGCCAAAATCCCTACACCCTTACCCTCTACACCCCTTGTAATGAAGGCCTAACACCAGTATGTGCCCCGCATAGCCCTTATAGAGCCCCTATAAGATACGAATAATATTCCTGCATTGGCGTTACAAAAACCTAGACCCCAAATCCCTAACCCCATATTCCCCTGTTGTTGATGCCCCCAGGTAAAGCAAATCCCTAAACCTTGGAATCCTAAACCCTAAACTCAACCTAAAGCCTAATCCCTGACTTAAATCCAAATCCCTAAATCCTGAACTCCTAAACATTAAGTGAATCCTAATCCCTATATCCCTTGACTAAAGTAAAGCAAATCCCTATATACACCCTAACCCCTAAGCACTAAATCCTAATCCCTATATCCCCTTTACAGAAGTCCACCAGATGCTAGCAGCTTAGACTATAAGCCTGCACCCTAAACCCTTAAACCCTAACCCTAGCTCCTCTTCCCTTTCTCGAAGTCCCCCCCCCAGGTAAAGCAAGGTGAAGGCTTCAATCTGCAGCGGGAGATATTCCCGCGGGTGGGCTGGGTGGCCGAAGCCCTAAAGCGGTTTGGAGTGTAGAGTGTAGGATTTGAGGGCTTAGGGTTTAGAATTTAGGGCTTAGGGTCAAGAATCTCCTGGCAAGAGAAGATGGGTTCTGGGACCGGGGTTTAGGGGCTAGGGTCTACGTTGTACAATGCAAGGTTGCGATAATTAACTCAGAATTGCTGCCATTCTTTGCTAAAGTAGGCAGGTATAACTTTGACGGCAAAGTGGGGCACATCCGGGTCTTCGTGTAGCAACACTAAACCTGAAACCGCAAACCGTACGCTGCTGTATGGCCATGCCATTGGCAACATCTTAAACCCTAAGCCGGAAAAGCCTGGAACCCTAAACCGACGTACGTAACATTGGGCTGCTTGGAGCTCCCAGGTCTCTCGGGTGAACGAGGCCCTCCGGTCTTCCTGCGCGAAGGCACTGAAGGGAAGGATTGGGGGTTTGGGGTTTAGGGCCTATCTAGTTGAAGTTAACATATAGGGGGAGGGGTGATACTGTCGGGTTTTATAGGGTTTGGAGGAGTTACAGCGGGATATGGGGCCTGAAGGCCCCAACAATCACAGGGACCTTCTGCAGCTAAACCCTAAACCCAATCCGAGACCCCCAGAGGGATCTAAAAAATAGATCCCCTAGAACCATATGGGAAATTATACGAAGAGTATGCAGGTTCGTGATTTATATAGGGGATATAATTTTTGGGATATCCCCAGAAGGCTCCTAATCTTCCCCCCAAAGGAACAGAAGTGTGCAGAGTGGACTCTGGTGCTGCCGCCCTGGTGCAGGCTGGTCTTGCATGGCTTTCCAGGGATTGGGATGGATTGTGGCTTACCCCCCTCTATACTAGCCACCCCCTAGGTGCCCCCAGACTTAAGGATATTTAGGGAGAATGGGCTCCCCCTTAATTATATTTGGGGATAATGGGTTCAGGGTTTAGGTGCTGATATAGTGCTTGTAAAGGGGATTGTGTAGAAACAAGTTGGGTCTATAATGCCTCTGTGTTGCGCGTCATCGGCTTGAGCATTTGGTGCCTAGAATCCTATCCCTTGAGCTCTAAGCCCTAAACCCTACACCCTAAACCATTCGTGTTAGGATGCCGTGCAACTTTGTCGTTGAAGGAGGTCTGACTTGCTTGTTGCACTTCTGGCCCGTGTAGAGTACAGTATTTTCTGCCGGTAAGCGAGAGTTTCTCCAAATCGCGGGCCCTTAGGGCAAGTGATGGTATACAGGGATTTTAAGAGAGGGTTATGGGAGTGCTTACAATACATTCGGGATTCTGCAGGTGTAGGGGGCATGTTTCCTTAAACCCTAAACCCCCAAACACTACAAATTTCACGAAGTGCCAAGTCTTTAAGCTAGGAGCCCCCATCACGCGCCTCATCACGGTCGATGCTCTGGAGCCAAGACCCACTCCATGACGTCGCTTTCAGAGGCTGATTAAAATGCAAAACATGCCGCTCTCGAAAAGTGAACGTGGAAGCCTGAAGATCTATCAGTACTATCCCCCTCTGTAGTCCACACAGAGCTATACTATGTCATACTCCCCAAAAGAAAAATTCCGATACTAAGGCCTCCACAGTAGCAAATGAAGAACCGCATCAGCAGGCTGGCCCACTGGAGGAACGCCGGCGGAGAGCATGTTCCGCGCCCTGCCAGAGCATTGATGCATCGACATGTTTCATCAAGTTCGGGATATGGTCGTATTTTGTAGGGATACAGCAGGATCCCTGCTTGTTTGAAGTCCCCAAACGGATTTGGGAGAAGGCCGTTGCCCAAAACTGTTGATGGCGAACGTTCTACAGGATGGGTTTAGGGTTTAGGGGCAAGCAACAATTAGACAAGCGTCACGCAAGAAGGAGCTGTACCGGAACCCTGTTCAGCAGCAGGATGTGAGGTGTAGGTAACAACCCAGCCTGCAAAACATGAAGGTCTAAAGATTAACCAACACGAGGATGTCCCAAAACGTATGTACTCCCATGATCATATGGTCCTTCATGTAGGGAGTACAGAAAAGTACCCACACCTCAGACCATGAAAGTGAAGGAAGTGAAGACCCTAAACCCTAAACCCACGGGTGTGCTGTTCAGGTGGGAGAGATTCTTTGATGCCAAAGCATTGCGTTCGGCGAACGTGAGCATCATGGACCCATGGGCTCTTTTCCCTTGAAGCTTTGGCCTTCTTTAATGACAGGAAGCCACAGGCATGCTACAGGTCGTAAAGGGGTTTCTGTTTGCATTAGCTTGCGGTTTGGCCGCATGAAGTAAGCACGACCCACGATGAACCCCTAACCCTTCAACTGCCCAAATTCCCATGCCTTTCAACGCCAGCTCCCAGATCCCTCAACCCTAGAAATCCTAGACCCTGAGGCCCTATACAATCCCTACAAACCTTAACCCCCCAAACCTTAAAGCCTTAGTTGTGCTTGCCTTAACTGCGTGCCCTAAAGCCGGCGACCCGCAGGAGTTCTACGAGTTCGTCAAAGAAGTTGGCAAGCTTGGCTCAGTTTTTTAGTCTAAGGGTTCAGGGTTCCGGTTAGGGGTTTATGGGGTGTAAGGTTCAGGGCTTAGGATCTAAGATAGGGTTTAAGGCTTAGGGCTTGGATGAGGGCTGAGTTGTTCGGTCTAGTGCAGGGGCCTAAATTGCCATGCATATGAGGACCCCAATACAGACCCCAAAAAGCTGTAATCCTTAATGTGGGGACCCCTGCAATGTACTCCTTTTCGGAAGCCCTGACATACTTAGCAGTATCATGATCCTAGATTCCTTGTCTACGGATGGCATAGACAGTATAGGTTACCTCCAATACCCCCCAAGCCCTCTTGTGTTAAGTTCGGAACCCTAGGAAGGGCTGAACCACAGGGAATTTAGCGCCCTTCCAAGAAGAAACACCTACACTGTCTATACAGAAAAGTATACGTACAGACATACATACAGACATACAGACATACAGACATAATTAGGGACATACATGGGACGTGTTTAATGCTACCTGGGCCGTCAAAATTAATGGTGGCCTCATCCCACATGTTGGGTGCTGGCATCGGGTTCAAGTGTGCTGCATACTGCGTTGTTGAGGGGAAGCAGCCATGCAAAAGAATCACTTGCTCGTTAGCGTCCCAGTAGAAATCTTTTTGTGGCTCCTCCGATATGGGCGCGGTAGAATACGCGGGCTTATCCCTAAACCCTTAACCCTTATATGCAGAGATGAGATTATAGTTGTCAGTATGCGATGCTTCTCCCTGGTCTCAACTATGCCCTCAGGAACCTGCAGGTCACTTGCAGTAAGTGTTTAGTTTTAGAACCTTGGGGTTTAGGGTTTGGGCTCTGAATCCTTAGCCTTAAAGCCTGCATCCTAAGCCTGAGCAGTAAAGCCTAAATGCTCGACCTTCAGTCCCGAAACCCCAAAATCCTAAGATAGTGGGTATATAGGGATAGTGGAAAAGAAAATGGAACCTTTTAGGGACTATAGGGATTATATAGGGATAGTAGGATTATATCGGGGCTTTCCCTCTCACTGGCCAGGAGGTCCCAAAGTGGACCTAGTTATCAGCACCACCACAGAGCGGCGGCTGGGTCCTCGGGATTAGTGGGGCTTGTAGGGTTTAGGGCTTAATCTAAGGTTAAAAACCATATACCCTATATGTACCCTTACGGGTCCCTAGAATCCTCCTAAAAAGGCCTAGGGGCCCATGTTAGGGGCCCATACTTCTACCCTTTCAGCTTAGGGTTTTTAGGGTTGAGGCTCAGGGGAGCTCGGTGAGCTTGCGCTTGTCGTTGCCCATGGCGGGGGGAATCGGGGAATGGGATGTGCAGTAGGGATTAGGGGTTGCGCAAGGGATGTAGACAGATGAATGTGCTATCCATACAGGGTATGTACATGTTAGCATTGAACCTAGGACCAATGGAATATGCAAGTTATCGTTTTATTTAGGTTTATAAGGGTTAGGGTTTTGGAAATTTATCTGTTATTGTCCCGAATTAATACAAGCCCTTGGTCAAGAAGTCCCTCCTAAATCTCCTAAATACACATGCCCTGAACCCCTAGACCCTACACCCTAACCCTTCACGCCCTAAATCCCAACTTTTAACCCTAAACCCTTTACGCCCTAAGCCCTTGACCCTTCACGCCCCAAGCCTTAAACCAAGGCCCCGGAATCAGATGCAGAGCAAGCCCCGCAAGAGTGGCGGCTTCTACGGTTGCCAAGCTGCAGGGCTTGGGGGGGATAAGTTAGGGTCTTAGGGTTTAGTTTTTTTGAGGGGGGAGTATAATTTAGGATTTAGGTGTTCAGTGTTGTGGTGTTAAGTTTTTGCGGGGGGAGGTATTCAGGGGTACATATATAGGGTTGTAAAGGGGGTCAAGTTTGTTGAACGGCTTGGGGTTTTCGAGGGTTTTACATGTTATGTTGCTTTAGGGTTTGGGGTTGCAAGTTGTTTGTTTTTGTTTGGGTATGGTGCTTTCGAGAGTTTGGGGATTCGAGGGTTCCGGGTTGCTAATGAATAGAGATTCTAGGGCCTGTGGTTTGTAACCTTTAGGGCACCCGGAGATTTCTAACGTTCGGGACTGCCAGGGTTCAGGGTGTGGGTTTGAAGTTTTCTGGGGTTTAGGGCTGGTAAAAGCTGCCAGCAGAATTTTCATGACGTGGGGGGTAGTGGACATACGGTTGATTCCAACAATCTACCTGCCATAGTTGCCGGCCTACTCCGTTTTATCAACTGCAATGTTGCAGTCATGCAGGGACATGTGTTTGTCTATTCCTGGTTTTACGCGCTTCCAAAACCAAAGCTCCCATCCTGGAATGGCTTGGAATTGTGTTGATGCTATACCAAGAAATGCTGACCTTCGGAAGAAACCATTCCTGGACATGTTGACCATGCCCTGAACCCACCCCCGCCAAATTTCTTCCATCTTCATGTACTGAACCCCTCCTGACCTGTCCCATGTCCAAAGTCTCATGAAGCTCCTTTTTTCCCAAGCCCTATACCTCCAAGCCTCTGTAGCAAGTAGATTAATGCTTACAAGCATATCATGTTATGGAGCCATGTAGTGGGGATACCGTCACACAGTTTCCTGCAAATGGCAGTCCAATTAAACTTACAGCTTCAAATCGCCTGAACCCTGAACCCTAAACGCCTTGAACAACACAGCACTCAAGGACACTCCCAGGCGGACAGCCCCCCCCCCATATACTAGCCTAATCCTTATATATATACTCCCAAGAAATGATTGTCCATGCCTATACTAGAAGAGTAGTTTAGAGTTTCTGTTCTTCCCTACATGCCCTAAGCCTGAAACCCCTAAACCCCCAAACCCCTAACCCCTAAACCCCTAAACCCAAGTTCCCTTAAACCCTAAATCCCCGTAAACCAAGGCTTCACTACCAGCCCGCAATTCTGCTTCAATGGCCAGCGAGGGAGTCTGCCACCTCCCAGGCAAGAGTGGCTACCCGAGGTGGGGGCGAAGAGGGGATTTAGGGTTTAGTGCTCAGGGTTTAAGGGCTTAGGGTTGAGGGTTTAAGGGTTTAGGGTCTAGGGTTGAGGTTTTGGGGTCTCGAAGAACACCAATATACCAACCACAAAGACCTAGAGATACCGGACAACTGGGGGTTTAGGATTTAAAGTTGGACGTTTGGGGTTCACGGGTCTAGGGCTTGCGAGGACCCCAAACTGGCCATCTCTTCCTATACCCTAAGCCCTAGAAGCCCGAGTCTGTACATAACCTACCTGGACCCCCAAAGTATGTAGAATCATGGCCTTTTGGGCAATTTCTGGGGGTTTTGGGCCATTATTTTACCTACTTTGGGGGTTTAGGTAGCCCCTATAACTCTCAGCTGCCAGGAGCTCCGCTGGGAGGTGACGTACTCGGGAAGCTGCAAGGGAGGTGTTGCCAAAGGCTCAGACACGGCTTTTGGGCATTTGGGGTTTACGCAGGCATGGACAAGCAAACGAACTCTACGTTATTGGGGGTTAAAACGATAATGTAAACCCTAAACCCTAAAGGCTACAATAAGGACCCATTAAAGCTACAATGTAAGCCCTAAACCCGAAAGGGTATTATAAGCACTCATACGTCCACTCTCAGACATGAATATTTGATTCGCCGAGGCAGCTGTTGACCACAGATGCGCTGTTCTTGCAGACTCCTCCAGCCGCCACTCGTCAGAGTTTCTGAGGGGATCGAGGCCCGAGGTTCAATGGTGTGCATGTAGCTTGCTGGGGCAAAGCCTTCCAGCTATGCAAATGCCATAGCCTAGGCTGCACGTGTTGGTTTTCTGTTCATACCGACACAGGTTAAGCCACAATTGAGCTAATTATAAACGCTATCGCGCGAACGCCTCGGCTCGCGGGGCGCGGAGCACACGAGTAGGTCATGGCAGGTAGTTGACACGTGGGGTTTAGGGTCGAGGGAGTAACGGAGGCAAGCCTCGCTTCAGACAAATTTGTTGCATGCCTGTTCCAGCATTCATGGAGGGGGTTGGCTGGGCTTAGTCCATCAGCCTATAGTGAGGGAGTTCGCAAGCTTCGAGAGCCGTACAGCCGGCCTGACTGCGTTTCAGGGCAGGGGAAGGGGAGAAGAGGGAGGTGTTGAACGAAACATGCGGGTTGTTTGAGGGTTCCAAACGCCCTGAGGCTGGATAGTCTCGCTGAATTTGTGGCCAATTCAAGTTCCTTGCAGCTTACTATTTGTGGCAAACTTGACCTCCAACGGTGTTTGTTTTTGAGACTGGTTCATGCTACGGCTGATGACAACCACAAGATGGAGCATTGACAAGTGCCTGGCAAGAGCTACAACCTAAAAGGTTACGATGGGATAGCCACGGCACGCATATGATGGGGATCCCCCAAGATGGTATCCCTTAACTTTGGGCAACCCCAAGCCCTAAACTAAACCCTATGTAACACCCATAAACCCTCTAAAGGGACCCCTAACTTGCTATGGTTTCTGCATGCTTTTTGTCAGGTGACTTCGTAGACCTGGTCCTCGTTGCTATGCGAGAGGGCGCCAGATCGGTTGCTTGGCTGAGGCGTGGTAGTGGGGTGAGCAACAACCATAGGAATGTCATAATTGAAGGATTATCTCAAGGGTAGTGGACTGTTTGCAGGTCTGAGTTGGGGTCACATGCTCTGTCTCCATGAAAGGCTTGCTACTGGACTGATTCAAGTATTGTTTTCAGCCTGCAGGGTACCCGTTGAACCGTTTTCGTGCAAGGTTCTTGAAATAGCTTCTTCACCAAACCTCTTCAAGGACAGGTACTGTAACGGGGAATGCCCCCATGCATTAGCATGCTAACCCTAAACCCCTGAACCCTAAGCCCGTAGATCCCTGGGTATGAGATGGATCAAGGAGCAGCAAGTTTGGCCCACTAACCCATTTATACCCATTTGAGGCAGTGACAAAGTTTATAGGGTTTAGGGATTGCAGAGGTTACCTGTTTGATCGCTTCAAAGCCACTCGCGACTTTTTCTACAATGCCATGGTCTTTGTCGTTTGTCCATCCAGCTCCCTGGAAATCTCAAAGCCTAAAACCTCAAACAGCTCGTCCCAAATCCCAACCCCCCAATACCCTGAAGACTTAAAACCCCCCAAACCCATATAAACTCAACCCCCCCAAACTGATCCCCACACGAGCGTGGCAGAAGCGAATTCGAGGTTTTACTGAAGGCGGCCGACTCTGTGTCTCCGCCTTCTAAGGAGCCATATGACCATTCAAGAACCAAAAAGACCATTCTTCTACATATATACATTCTGGTGTTCGGGTACGGCTTGAGTGGGCTTTTCCGGGTAGCTTCTCATGAGTTTAAAAAATACGTTTCCGGAATGGAGAATGACAGGGTGAAAAGGAAACTTGGATGGAAACTGGGTTTATGGAGGGGAAGAGAGCATTGGGACTTTCGAAAGGATGCAATACTGCTAATTCTTGAAGCTGTAAAGGTCTCTGGGGCTGGAAAGGATCGAAGGACTCGATTTTGGGTCTTAGGGCTTACAGCTCCAGGGTTTTCGGGGATAAGGCAGGTTGGGGTTGACTTTGGGGCATGATTTGGAATCCCGCAAATGGCGCAGGTACACTTACATGAGGCCTATATGGGGAGAATGAGGGGTGTTTCGGGGCTTTGTGAGGCGTTTATGCCGGAATGTGGTATGTTGTCGGGTGACCTAAAGTCTCCGGGCCGTATGATAAACAGGACCAACAAAGGGACCATGATTTTGAGAACTTACCATCCTGAAAGTCCCTCCCATCTTTGAGTGAAGAGATGCGGTAGAGGCCCCACACAGTTCAGAGTTCATGGCTTAGGCTTAGGCCTGTGACAATGAAGGCGCTGTGTACTCTACCCTCATCCTATGAAAAATACCATATTACCTCACATAGCTTTGTTTTTTGACAGCTTAACAAGACCGCAGCTGTTTTATGGCTTTTGTTCAGGTTGTCAATCAACAAACGACCAGTACAGACGAGTCTCGAATCCCTGCCCTAAAGCCCTGTTGGCCCGTCCTGCACCCTCACCGGCCCTTGGTGATGTTGCTGTACAGTGGTCATGCAGGGACTGTCCTGTTGGGAACTGGAATTTGAATTCGCTTTTTTGGGTCCAAAATTTCTGGAGCAGATGTTGGAGGCCCTTATATGTAGCAAGATGTAAGTCGGATTATGATTGTTGGGTGTGGAAGGTGCGCCATGGTCTTGGGCATGTTCCAGAAAGGCAGGAAATGAGTGACCTCCATGTGTCATTTTCAGAAACTGTACCCTGTACCTTGTCTTACCCCCTGCATAGCTCTAGGGTCACGACTGTGGATGGAGGAAATCTTGCACCACTTTGGGTCCCAACATATTGTATTCCTAGGGTACTATGCAAAGAGGGTGGTGCTACAGTTCCTCCATCCACAGCAGTAGAGCTACCTTTTTCAGAGAAGCGCCCGTCCTCTACAGGAGGAAACGGATGCCTTGGGCCTGCGGCAGGCGATGCTGCTACTCAGAATCCCATTTGGAAACTTTGTCTCTTCTGGTGCTAAGTGGATCCCCATAGTAATCCCTGCAGAATTCATGCGCTCTATATCATCTATCTTCGCCTCCCTAGGTCGTTCAAGTGTTGGCTCCTTCGGGGGGCGGTGTTTTGATTTTGCAGGGCTCGGTGATGTGAAGAGTGCCATCACTCAGCAGAGTCACAGAGAGGGGAGGCGAGTGTCAAGGAATGCCATTTGGGGATATACCCAAAAACAGAAACCTCGTATTTCAATTTCACCTCATAACGGAACCCTATGCCATAGAGATGAGTGTTTCCCAAGAACTGGGACGTTTGGAAACCCTAGGGTTATATCTGGGGCCTAGAAAGGCAGCATGCTCATCATGGACTGTATAGGGGCAACCTTGAGAAACTCCCACATCAGAATTGTGTGGTCCAATTCTGGAGATTATTTGGAAAAGGCTCCATTTGTTTGTCCCTTCGGAAGCCTGGAAAGCAAGGTTTGCTCCAAGCATCCGTGATGCTGGCGAAAGGCACATGGGGCGGCCGGGTTGTTACCCTAAGCCCTATTATACGCCCTTGCCAATCGAGAAGTGTGACTGAACCCTGAATGAACCCTTTGAGCACAAAACTTGGGACATGGGGTGCAGATGTTCAGATAGCTAGCCAATCCTTTTGGGTCCAAGGTATGTTTCAAGTTAACTTAAACTTAGCTTACACTCCCCAAAGGAGTCATACTATGAGAACCCCCAAGCTACCTCATATCTTCTTTGAGTATGACCGCTTGTATTGCTTTTACTAGACCTCGAAAACGTCCAGTATGATGACCTTTAACCAAAAATTGGCTAAAGGGGCTCTCACCATGGTCGAGGTATTTCCGGCATTTCTAAAGCCTAAACCGGTGTAGGGTTGAGGGTTTAGGGTTTAGGGTTTAGGGTAAGTATTCATGACTACATGTTGTCAACCCCTGGCTGCAAACGATTAGAGCGCAACACGTTTAGGGTGTAGGGTTGACAGGCTTCGGATTTAGGGTTTAGGGCTACCAGGTTTAGCGTTTACGGAAGCTTTAAAGACGGTTGAAGATGGAGTGGTTTTTGGGGGTGTTCGGTTTAGCGTCTTTTTTTTCACGGGCGTCACGCTTGGTATTCATACTTCTGGTACACCGTGCTCAAACCGTGAATCCTACACATTTGGCAAACGGCTGTGAGTTGTAAAGTGGGGAGAGTTGTAGAGAGCATCTGAGAACGAGGCCGACATGTAGTCATCCTGTAGCGCTTGAGACGAGGTATGCTGCCAGAACATGATGACGTTGTGAACAGCCTCTCAGCTCATGCATTCCACCCGTTCTCTGGAGGTACATGAAGGAGGTCCTTGAGGCAAGGCCTTTCCTGGCAGTTCACTGTCGGCGTCCCTTGCCTGCTATGGCCGAAGGGGGAGGTTGCCAAAGAAAAGGACAATGAAGGTTGTGGGAACATTGTGGCATTTGCTTCAGAGGCTTTTATTGGAGGCTTTTATTGACCAGGGAAGTCTGCGTGTGATGTGAGCCTTATTTTGGAGTTTCTCGTTCTTTTCTTGGGAGGGGGGGGGGTTAGACTATAGATAGACCCTTCTCCACAAAACGTCGTGAAGCCAAAGAGGAACTGCATAGGAACCTTTAGGTATACCCGGGTGTCTATTCACTGAGGACCAAGATACGAGTCCATGTGGGGCTTGCCAAAGCAAGATCTTTTAGCTGGCTGTTACTTACTGGTGGTGAGGAGGTTAGGGCTTAAGGTTTGTGGCTTTACATAGGGACCACTTCAGGGAATCATTCCTAGTATTCCTTGCTCATCACACTATAGGGTTATTGTTTTGACGTCCGCTATTTGCATAGGCGTCTGGCATGGGATCCCCGATTCGCACAATTAGGGAACCCTACACTAATCGGGATTCGACATTCTGAAGGTCACGCAGGATTTTTAGTATCAACAGTATGTACCCGGCAAGGCCTAAACAACCGACCAGGAGCCCATGAAGCCGAAAACTTCAAGCATAATCCTCAACACTTGCACGCAGAGCCCAAGACTCTACAACAAGATCAAAACCCCGCGTTTCTGAATCCTAAGCCGCCCCGCCTCCCAGGAACGGATTTCCTCCGGGCCAGAGAGGCCACGACGCCCACACCACACTCTATTGCAGAGCAGGCTCCCTCGCGAAACAAAGGGCAGTTTGACGGATTGGGATTTCCTTCGTACGCCTGAGAAACTTGAAGCTTAGATGTGGGTTAAAGTGTACTTGGAGTTGAGGGGGTTGAGCATTGCCACATCGTTCGCAGAGACGGGGCTAAAGAATGTCCTGGCCTGTTCCATTCTGATGAGGTCGACTTTGCGCTCGCAGATTTCAACCTGGACCAGGCCGATTAAGTAGCGCTAAGCTTACAGATGCTCGGCAGGGACTGTTGGATCCTTACCATAGTCCCCGTATAAACTGCCCACGCGTATTCCCTTTAGCCCACTCCTTCCACCACCCGTAAGCACAGTGTTCTGGATGCGTCTACAGCGTGAGGCTTGAAAGCGGCCCTGATTTCGGATGTCTGTTTAAGCTGTCACCATGCGTAGCCTGTTTTTTGAGGTGTAGACAATATTGCGTGGGGGTTTCCAAAAATCACCGGTCTGTTTGGGAAGGTTCCCGGGGTCATCGTCTAGTTGGCCCCCCCAAGAAGGGGCCCGCACTCTAAGAAACTAGATGCTGTGGATTTGGCCTATATCCCTAAGCCCTTAACCCTAAACCCCTAAAACCCTATAACCCCTAAACTCCTAAAACTCAAATCCCTAAACCCTCTACACCCTTAAACCAAAATCCCTTTGGGAGAGGGCCGGTCCTTGAACCCTCCACCCAGCTGGCTTCCTTCCTATTTGTTCACTTCAGCCATCCTCAGGATGAACAGGCTTTACACTCCCGGAAACTAACATGGAAACCCCAAAAAGGGCCCTATAAAGACTACAGTCCTTATAAAAGGGGACTATATGGGTTTCCATGTGAGTTTGGGGGAGTGTAGGGTGTGGCCGTGGCCTCCCAAGAAGTTGACTAAACTCAACAGAAACTTGGCAAATTAGTGGCCAGAAGGCTGGAGGGGTTTGGGGCTAAGGGATCAGGGTTTAGGGCCTGGAGGTTCATGGAACTAGAAAGAACAACCCTCACACTGCAGTTGCTCAGTCCCCCCAAGACAGATTGGCCTCGCGAGTAGGACTAGCGGTGCTGGGCTAGTAGGGTAGGGAAGAAGGGAAAATATTCTAAAGGGATTACGTAGGGATTGTATTCCCTTATTCGTTACTAACCCCTAAACCCCAAATCCTAAACCCTAAAACCTAAACCACCAGTAAGCCAGGTCTACATTGCCACGGATGCAGTGGACGAGCTTCGGAGCGAGCTTCGCTCCCGGATACGGCGAGGACGTCACTTGCGAGAAGGGAAGCTGGGAGGATTGCTGAGGTTTATAGGAAATGTGTATCTATATGTGTGTGTGTATATAGAGATATTTATAGGGTTTAGGGTGTAGGGTAGGGAATGTATTATATACAGGGATTATATTTCAGGTTTATGGGCTATTTGGGGTCACTCCCCCTTGCAGAATCAGTAACAGTAACAGTCCTATAGATGCTAGAAGTTCTTGTGGGATGTCATTTTTTGCGAGCAGAGATGACCGAAGGTTCATGGTTTGGGGTAGGGCTGGGCTCAGGGTTCAATTAGTTCAATTGTCACATTCTTCGGTCATATGAAGTACTAAGGATTACGAGATTTGGCGTCTTTCGTGCGTCGGCGGTACTGATTGCGGACTATAGAGGGCGCAAGGGTTCCAAAGCAGGTTAAGTAGTTAGGTGAGCCACAGTCTAAACTCCTAGTATCCCCCTCAATAGCCCCTATAGTAGTCCCCTATTTAATTCACTAAATAACCCCCTTTAAAGAGAGTTCAGACTATGACTCATGTGCAACACAGCGAGGTTTCAAGCTACGTGGCCTGTAGGTTAGCTGCTGAAAATCAACACGCTCTCCTGGATGGTGTATTCTACGCTGTATAAATCCTGGAAATCTTAGTATTCTAACCCCTAGTATGAGGACCTGATAAGAATCATACATCAGAGGTCATAGGGCCCTGACTTTGGGGACTTGAGTAACCAAAATCGCCTGATGGTTTTGGGGATGGCGATTCTCTGTAGTTCCTTATGGGCGATATGCCAGAGGCCGTTGCCTGAAGACACTATAGCGGACCCAAAGAGGAGGAGCTGCCTAGAGGCTTCCCAGCAGAGGTTTAGGGGTTTGGGGGTTTAGGGTGTAGGGGTTTAGGGTTCAGGGGTTTTGGGGTTTCATTAGGGTTTAGAGTTTAGGGGTTTAGGGGTTTAGGGGAGGAATTTGGAAATTCAACTCGGCGACGATGCGCTGTGTTGCTTTTTCAGTTTGCAGGTTACAGATCTCCTGTCAGGAAGTTCGGATCAGTCCTGCAATCAAGCTGAAACAAGATTAACCTCCGTATGAAAGATCCGATCAAAAATCCGAGAGCCAAGCGCGACATGGGACTTTCATGGACTACCAGTCTCCTTGTTATGGGAACCCTCAGAAACGGACCCTTAATTTGCAGAAGCCTGATGCCCCCTGCATATCGTTCTCTTTCTATATGAATACATATGCATACAGTGCATATACGAGTTTGAGTATACCCTAGACCCCTTTACGAGTTTGCGTATACCCTAGAGCCCTTTAAAGGGGCCTCTAATTTCTTCAATCCCGCGCATATTGGAAAGCAGTCTGAAAGTTAGCGAGGTCCTGCAAGCTGGGGCTTACTAGGAAATGAAAGAATTCATGCATTTTGTAATAGGGTTAAGGGTTTATGGTGTAAGGTTTAGGGTTTACAGCTTAGGGCCGTATATATTGGGGTAATATTGGGGTAATGGAAAAGAAAATGGAAACTACTATATTTGGCTATAGGGATGGGGACGGAATATTCTTAAGGACTGTATTGTATGGTAGGTTTTCGGAGTTACAGACTACTTGTTTAGGGCCGTATTGTAATGGGAACGTAACAAATGACCATAATTTTACCAACCTACCATACATGGACACTACCATGGGAAACCACCGGAAAATCTTGAGAGCGACCTAAGAAGTTAGAATCATCTCATCTGTACGGATGTATTGCCCCCTAAGCTGGTTTCTCAGACATAGACGGCGTCATGCGTCATTTTGTGTCAAGCCTTTGTTCCGGCAGGAAAGGTCTACTTCCTGGAAGACCAGAAAGATTTGGCCACACTCCCAGCCATTTCTTTGCTTGTGGGGAGCCTGAGAATTTAGGCAGAAATGTCAGCAGGACCAGGAAAATAATCACATTTGCCGGGCTCAAAATCATCGAGCAGGTAAAGGTGTTCCTATTCGTGGAGACCAGCAGGCATGACAGGTACGAAAATCTGTTTCCAGCCTACAAGAATCTCTCGCAAGTAGTGTTGCATCCCAGTTCTGTCATGGACGAGTGCAGCTCTGCTGTGGCACGAATCGCAGAAGCCGTCCTCCCTGAAGATATACCCCTGTAAAACCCATTGTAGTAGTTTCGATGCTCTTTTCCATTGTCCTTATATTACCCCCAATATGTGGTCTTTCTATCGTAGAAGGACACTTCTCCTTTGGTGCTGCTTTCGTCTTTCTTCTTTCGATCCAAACCCCTAAGCCGGCTGGCGGCTAGCAAAACTCCACGGGTTTGGGGTTTAGGGTGTAGGGTTTAATCCAATCTCCTGGTTGTGCTACCGAGATGATTATGTCCCACCCTTTTGGCCACTAGGTGCTGTACCTTCTGTGCTATGGATAGAACATACCTGCCTAAACTGGATTGCTGTCAAGGAACATAAATTTAGTTACCGTGATACGGGCATATGGTAAACAATGGGCTTTCACTATTATAGTAACTTAATTCAAACTCCTCCCAGTAAACCTTTAAGCCCAAACCGCAAAGCTGAAGGAAAAGCTGTGGCACAAGCTCCCAGGTAGAGCCCTCTGGCTCCGAAGCAGGCCAGCGTTTTGAGGAGTGCTTAGGGTTTGGGGTTCGGGGTTTAGGGCTTCGGGTTTAGGATGTAGGTTTGGAGCTAGGGTTCAGGGGCTTAGGGTTTAGGGCTTAAGGCTTAGGGTTTAGGGCTTAGGGTTTAGGGTGGGCATCCTCAGCTTTATATCAGGGAGCAGATGCCGACTGGAGATGATTTCATACCAGGATAAACTAAGGTAATCCAGGGACTTAAAGACTGGATCAATGTTAGGGATCCTTTATACTTTTTGGGTATGGGGTTCCTTATATTTATGAAAAAGGGATCCTTTTTTCTTCCAGGGGTAATGTGGGCTAAGAAGAAACAAGCACAAGATACCGAAGAATTATGGCATAGACACCGCATAAATACTAAGACTTCAACCTGATACTGATACTGGTACTTGCTTACTTGGGCCCCTCCAGTAAGGGATTGCGAGTTTCTGGGTCTCATGTTCGCCATTGCATTGCACCACTTTCCAAGCCTCACCACGGCCAACAGGTTGAATCAGTCAGAAACCCAGTTCCGGACAACACCTGGTATCTTAAACTTTTGCCCGTACCAGAGTTCATGGAGGTATGCTATAACGCCTGTAATCACCTGATGACCTTTGAAGTTGTGCCTTCTCGATCGCTTCGTGGCGACACAAGGTTTACATTGAGTAATCCCCTCCCCCTATAATATTAAAAACCTTCCCGCCCCCCCTAATATTGAACACTCCCAATATACTACAAAGTACAATATGCCGCATAATGGGACCCTTTAATATTAGGGGGGTGGGGGGGGGGGGCAGCAGCCCCCAGATCCTCACTGGGCTGCTGTTTCGGAACCTGCGTTAAGTTACTATGTTGGGAAACCCTATGATCTATTATATACATAGCTTAATTTAGGCTACTATACTGGGGAAACCCTATTATATACTCTACACCCATATTATGGTAACTTGATTTAAGTTACTATATTGAGAAACACAATTATATACTATACTTATATGCCTTGAGCCTTTTTGGAGCCCTAGAGAAATCCACCCTGCACGCCGTGACCGCAGCTCGAGGCCTTCTAGAGGGTGAGCTCGCTGCTATCGAGCAGACGCCCCAGGGAGGTAGGAGGTCGATTCAAATTCGTACGTGGTTTGCTTGATTCAGAGGAATTAGGGTTTAGGGTTTAGGGTTTCGAGTTTAGGGTATAGGGTTTAGGGTTTTGGGTATATGTTATAATCTTTCTTGCAACAAGAGCAGAATCAAGGCTATGATGCACGTGTGTTTCCTTTGAAGTGTGAACATGCGCTGCTTATTCCAAAGGGCTGATAGTATTGGTAAAGATGCAAGTGGTGTGCTTCAGCTTTTGCAAAGATCCGTTCTTGAACCACATGATTTACCTCTGTACAGCCGCACTCCAAGATCATTCTTGGCACTGCTCCGCGTATAGTTATATGCGGGGTTAAACGCAACATGGCAATAGTGAACGTGAGTTGTCGTACAGCCCTCCTTACATAACCCGAGCATGCCTCTCCATGATCCTCCAAGAACTACGTCGCTCATAAAAACTTATTAATAGAGTTGCGAAAATGAGGTGCTACATATATATATATATATGTATATATCTATATATGTAGATGTGTGTATATGTATGTTTGTATGACTAAGATGGCATCTTAAGCCTATGTCTTATAACGCACATGCAACCCCCATAACCTTGTTTTTTGGTGGCTCAGCTACCGTTCCGTAACCCCAAGCCAAAGTAAGGATGTGGATAGCAGCCCGGGCGACGGCCTTCATGGGCACGCAGGCGCCGGTTGACGACAACATACCCGTATGCCTTTTAATAAGCGGATTTTGGCTTATGGTAACCCCCCACCCCCACATGAAGACCCTGTAACCATCATTTGATAGTCATAGGGTCCTAATCTTAGGGAGCTGGGGTTACCAAATTCCCTTTCGTCACGTTTGTGGCAATACAGGCAATTCTTTTGGGTATGTAATGAGGAGGTCTAGGTTTATGTTCCTCACCTTCCCCAGACTTTGGGACCCCCCCCACTTGTAATGACCATGGTCGATGTAGGACCATCATGCACGGGGCAGCAGTTTCATGGACTTTTCTAGTTGAGCCTGGCGCCCGGAGGGATGCGGCCAATAATTCGCGCGAAGGCACTGTCCGCATGTGAGAGAGTTTTCTTGTAGTCTCCAGGTAGCAGGTAATCCTAAACCTAGAAGCCAGTCCGTTCCCAAGGCCATTGTAATTATTGGTTCTAGTTCCGAGCCACGCGCATATTCATGGAGGTTTGCAGGCCCTAAACCCTTAAACCACGTGTCCCTGTTTTCGGAGTCCCCATAGTAAGGATTACTTTGGGGTGGGGGGTTGGGAGCAGAAGGACGACTCCTAGTCTTGGAGGGTATAGGGCTTCGGGTAAATTAAAATCCTTAGACCCCAAACCCTTAGTAAACCCCAAACCCCAAGCCCCAAGTTGGAAACCAAGGCTTTCTGGTTAGGATGCTGCAGCCTCAGGGCCTCATATTCTGATAGCAGATTATACCCTATCATTCGAAAGCCTGGGCCTAGAAGGCCCACAAGACTCCCGCACAGCCCCCTTTCAAAGCACATGGAACCCTACTGAGTAGAGAGTTCGATGTGCTGTAGCTTTGAACAGCCCAGATAACAGGGTTGAACCACGATAAACTAATGTAGCTTTTTGGTTTGGGGTTTAGGTTAGGGTTTAGGGTTTAGGGTTTAGAGTTTAGGGTTTAGGGTTTAGGGTTTAGGGTGTCGGACAGTACGGATTTTTTGGTGGAAATGTGCGGCTCACGAGCCCAATCGAGGACATGACTGAACTGTAGCACTTGGGTCATTCCTCCTTACAGCAACTGTTACCCACAATGGGTTATAGGAGTTATAAGAACCCCTTTAATAAGGCCCCTTTAAGGACAGTTACTGGGAGGGGGAATGACCCAATGTAGCACGTTTGATCATCCAGGAGTCTCGCTTCACAATGCACATCCAGGACCTGCTCTCTGCATCCTTGTTTTCTTGGTGGAGATGACAAGCGTGGGCTGTATAGAATGCCATTTGGGACGAGATAGGAATGCTCTAGAGGGCTCTCTGCATTTCGATGTTTTCGTGTTGCTCCTTTGTGGGATGAGGGCGTATAGATTACGAGGCTGTATAGGGGCTGGGTTTACGGTGTAGGGTATATGGTGAAATTTGTTGGAAAGAGACAGTCATCATGCGCTCTGTCAGGCGATGGGGCATAGAGTGTTTATCCTAGTCCTTTTCTTTGTGGGATCGGTGACTCCCCATGCGAACTAGCTGCAACGGGATTGGCAGCCGTCGTTCTTACAGGATAAGGCTGAGAGATTTCCGGGTTCTATCTGCTCAGCGCAGTACGTTCATTTCAACAGTTCTTGAAATGCTGGGAACAATCCAGACGTTTCCCTCCAATCCCACTCCCAATCACATTCATGTAGTGCTCTTTGTCTTCGAACAGCATTACTTTGACCTCGGCAAAGTGTAGAATAAATGATTGGGTTATACTTACCTTGAACCCTAACACTCTAAACCCTAAATCTCCAAGTATGGGTGGAACCATTGCAGGTTGAGAGAGGACTCCTTGGCAAGTCGTTGGAGAGCTCTAATAGAGAGCTCCTCGATGGAGATGGATCTAGGGTTTAAGGTTCAGGGTAGTTTAGGGGGTAGTTTAGGAGTCAGGGTGTTGAGTTTGGATTTGAAGGTTGAGGGCTCAGAGCTTCGGGCTAAGGCTCAAGGGTTTAAGGTTGAGAGCTCAAGGGTCAAGGGCTAAGGGCTTGAGGCTGAAGCTCTAGGGTTGGGGTTTGGTCTAGGGTCCAGCGTCTTATACCGAAATTCAACGACTTTTAAGCTCATGCCCTTAAGGGTTTGTACCCCTAGTTTTGGGTCCCAAATGCTCCAATGAAGGGTTTTTCTCCATGACTAGGGGATTCCAATCCAAAGGAAATGTCCCTGATCCCTGATACATTCTCGCAAGCTAGTTTGGACAATCTAGTTTCAGGTGGTTGCCAGCATATGTCACGTGAAAGGCCTGCTTTCTTCCCAATGCCTTACCCAGTTACCGCACTGCTTCCCGAAATACACGCATTCTCACCCAAACTCCCAATCGAGGCTTTGCAAAGCGCTGGCGGGCAAGCGGTGCTTCGCACCCTACTACAGGAGCAGTGGTTCGAGAGGAGGGGAGGGGAAGGAAAGGGAAGGGGAGGGGAAGGGAAGGGCAAGGGAGACCCTAAACCTATCATGGGGAATTTCGTGCCTAGAATCCTAAGAGCCATCTGGAAGTATAATTACTACGCTAAACCCTAAGCCTAACATGCCCCTATCATGGGGAACTTAGGGTTGCGGGCAGGGTGTGCGAGGCTTTGTTGATGTCCGAGACTTCAAGATGCTTCGGGTAAGAAACACCTTAGGGTTCAGGGTTTCTCTCTGGGAAATGTGATAGATTATGGAACATTCAGATCAAAATTGGTTACGCTTTAAGGTTGTCCAAACTATGGCCCCATGGTTCTTGGGCTCCTTTGACCGCAGCGTGGCCACAATTCAGATGCGGGATGGAGACCGTCATTTTGACAACCTCACCACGTTCTGCAACTGCCACCGACCCATATCCTCAAGTCTGAGTTGAAAAGCCCACCCAGAACTGTGCAGCCGAAGACCCCGTGGTCTTCTAGACCATCCCGCCAACTCCTTTGGTTAGAAAACGCCCGGGGCCTCTTTGTGGGTCAGACTCAAGATGGGGGAAGAAATAGTTATGTTTTAGGGTTTGGGCTTAATTAGGGTTTAGGGTTGGGACCCCCGAACTGAGAAATACCGCTATGTTGCAGCGCTGCCCCTGCAAGGATTGCAACATCGCAAGTACTGGGAAGTGAGTTCTTAGTGCCGGCTGCTGTTGCAAGGAGGACGACCTTGCGTGAATTGCAGGAAAAAAGCTGCGCCTTGGTTGGGTCAATGGTCACAGCATTCAGTCTACGCAGTCTGGTTTTTTACCAGGTTGCACGGAGGGCGTGTGCCGCCAGCCCCTGAACGGGTGCTGATTCAGAGCTTTGGTGAAAGGCAGCGCCAGGAAGCAAGGACCATAACCTTGAAACAGGGTCAGCAGCAGCGCCTCACTTCCCCAGTTGACAGCACTTGGAAGATCATGGGTATGCACGTGCGGGGTTATGAGAAGGATTGTCGAGTAAGAAGAGGGAACAATTCTAGTCCCTAAGCCCTAGACTCTAGTGGTTGCAATGAATTCTAGGCGATTTCTTGCCCAACTGCATGGCACCAACTGAAGGCGATGGTTTAGGCGTGTTAAATGGTAGTTTCCGTGATTACGGTGACCCAAATATATTCCAAAAAACAGTAAAATCCTTACCGGGACGCCCAAACCGGCATCCCTAAATTGTAGGAATCCCTGAACCCTATATAACCCCTCTACCCCCTTAAAAGGTATCCCTAATAGCCCCGAAATCTCAAATGCAAGGTTCTACTCGGATGCGGCGTGTCCGGCCCTTAGCTTGTAAAGCTGAACCCCAGGGTTTAGGGTTTAGGCCGCCCCGCACATGAACCTGGAACCCCAACAGTGTCCTTAATCCCATCCCCCTAGTATTAACCCCCCCCCCTACCTCCCTAATAGTAAATACTTCCATAATGTGGTATGTTATGATTTACTGGGAGTATTTAATATTAGGGGGTGGGGGGATTAGTATCAGGGGGAGGGGATTCTGAAGACTTGTTCCATCTCAGTCCCATTAAAAGGATAAGGGCTCCATGATAGTTAGGGGATGGTAACAGCTTCAAATCACCATGTTCTGGCTGTCGGATTCAATTTTCGGTCATGGCCTTGAGAGCAGAGCTTTTGTTCCAGCTTTGGGGTTTCCGCTGCTAACTAACAGACCGAATTGTGGATTTGCCTTGCTCGCCTGACGCGTTTTGCTTGAGTTTTCTGCGTTTGAGAACAAGATGCAATGCTCTTTGTTGGGGCTGGAACCCCGAACACGTCATGGAGAATTGGTTGGAATTGGTTTGTTGGTCGGGTGTGGGTTTGGAGATAAAGGGTTCACCGTTCACGCTGTTCAAGGGCCTACGCCCTAAACCTGAAACCCTTGGTTAGGTCCCAAGCTAGGGGTTCCTCGGGACGGCAACTCTGCAGACGCAAGGAGGCTATGGCTACAGTCCATGTCTGTCGCCGCTATCCTTCGTGTTATAGAGGGTTTAGGGGTTAAGGGGTTTAGGGTTCAGATCTTGAAGGTTCAAAGTCCAGAGAGGGTTGCAAGCAGATGCCCGCATGATTTCTCTGCATGCGCGCAGCATTCCAGGATGCAAGGGGCCATCAACAAAGAGACATGCAGCAGGCCTCCACATGAAAAGCAAAGCTGCCAAAGTTACCATGCAGAAAAGGCCCTCAACCCCAGATGCCTACCATTGAGTTCAGATTCCGACGTACTGCATGAATGTCTGGTTCTAGAAACTCAGCAACATTGTCTGGAATCTGCGCTAAGGGTCCAACGCTCTGAAGGACATGGTTTTAGGGGCCAAATTCAACAAAACCCTTTACCCTGAATTCCTAGACCCCGAGGCCCTAAACACTAAACCTGTAAACCTTAAATCCCAAACCCCCAAGCCCTAGCCCCTAAACCCTCTAACCCCTGAACCCCCTACACCGTAATTCCCTATAACCCCTTCCCCCCCAAGAAGCCACCGCAATGGCTGTTGGGCACGTGCTGACCTGCGAAGAAGCACTTCAACTGGCAAAAGATTCCAGCAATCGCGAAGAGGACGAGGGGATCCGTGGGTGAGTGCTTGGAGTTTAGGTTTTAGGGTGTTGGGGTTTCAGGCTATAGAGGGCTAGGAGGCTTTTGGGGTCTAGGGTTCAGGCTCAGGATTTTGGGGTAGGGCATTTTACGAAACAAAAATGTAATCTACGCCGGCGAGATGAGCGGGATTTGCGTTAGAATCTGCTGATAACCGGAGGATGTTCTTGCCTAGGTCCTGGGCCGTGATCGTTACAAACCATACGGGCTGTTTGGCGAACACCTCAGACAGGAAACCGCAACGCAAGACCCTGACCTGCAAACTGATGTTCCATCACTTAAAGAAGTGGCGCATGTCCTTGAGCCACAACTGCAAGACCATAAACTGTTGTTGGCGACGCAGCCGGTGTTAACTTGAGTGGGTTGAGGGTTTAGGGTTTAGGGCATCGGCAAACACTGGTTGAAAACACCCTTTCCGGAATCACATGAATAATACCACTAGTGCTGATAAAACCCGTGCTAAAATGAACGCAATCACTTAATCCGACCCTAAACCCTGAACCCTAAACCATAAACCTTCAACCCCTAAGCCCTAAACCCTAACCCCCCTACCACCAGCCTAAGGATCTGATTTCATGATTCTGCAAAATATACTATATACATCTGTATACTAGTGTGCATCTTATTTTCCATTATAGCCCCAACATATACTCTGTAATGCCTTTAGGTTTAGGGTTTAGGGACCCATATCACAGGCTTCAGCTCATTTGGCGCTACCGTCTCCCTCCATCTCTAGGGTGCCTTCTGCATCCACGGTGGCCGTGAGTGAGATCTCCTGGAGCTTCTTGGTTTCAGGTTAAGGGGGTTTAAGGTTGCAGGTTTAGGGGTTCAGGGTTTAGGGTTTAGGGGTTTAGGTTTAAGGTTTTGGGCTCTTGGTTTCAGGTTTAGGGGGTTTAAGGTTTATCACCCATCACTAAAATTACCGA
>CAJNIZ010010236.1:43139-62520 GCA_905231905.1 Symbiodinium pilosum | reverse complement strand
CCCCAACCCTGGCTCTGACAGCGCTGCAGAGACCTCCCCAAAGATTTTCGGCAATTTCCGGGCGCCTCATGTGCTCATGTCCTGATGGCGCGGGATCTTTCTTGACCTGCCACAATGGATTCCTTACAATGTATCTTCAATGTTACGGGGCCTCAAATATTCCCGAAAACCTTCCNNCCCCTGCCCCAACCCTGGCTCTGACGGCACTTCAGAAATCTCCCCAAAGATTTTCGGTAATTTCCGGGTGCCTTGGAAGCCTCCTCTGCTTGAGATCGGGCTTCACCTCCACATGATATGGGAATGAAGGAGGCCGATAACGAGAACGGAAAGCATTTATTACATTCTGCTCCCATAAAGTCAGTAGCCTTCTTGGACTTGATCAGGCTTGCAGGCCCAGCTTGAGGATATCTCAAGCCCTGCGCATCACATGCACGCGGCAATACGCACTCCTCATGCTTAATGTAGAAGTGTGAGCCCACGCCTGCTCCTGCTTGGACGTCGGTTCCTTCTGCGGTTCCACCTTGGACAAGCTTGCATCCCGCAAACAGGTGACGACCGGCCAAGGTGCCAAATATGCACAGGTTATATAGCGATCACGCACACAACTCTTCGGGCGCTGGGACCTGCGCCGCGGATTTCTCTGGACGCACCTGCTGGCTTCGGCTTGCAGGCTTTGCGGAGCGTTAGGATGGCATAAGGCTCTAGGTGGCTCATAGTCACTCCAATACAAGGCGGTTGCTGCAAAGCATGGGTTAACAACAGCAGCGTCGAGGCCTAGGCTGCTGTTGAACGCTGATATACACGGCAGTCCGATCCACGCCTGCTTCCCCACAGGCTCCGATTCTGGTCCGGCACGAACAAGCGCAAATCAAATCAAGTTCTCGGACGAAATAGCTGGAATGTCGACCTCACGCACACACGGAGAGGCAGGCAAACATAGCGTCTTTGCCACACATGTGATTGTCTATATTGCCTGGAAGTTTGTTTCCAAGGCATGCCCTACGCGCTGGCCGTGAAAAAGAAGTGTAACCGACAAATTGTACGCAAACATTCAGCAGCATGGGCTCGTGCTTGTATGTGCTTGTAACGGGATGATGGGGCACCCACTCCTGGTCCATATGCTCAAAAAGCATGGTTGGGGGACCTATGAAAATACCTTCGGTATTTTCGAACCCCCCCAATGGGATAATCATGGGGGATTAAGGTTTCAGGTTTAGGGGTTCAGGGTCTAGGGGTTTTAAGTTTAGGGGTTTAGGGTTTAAGGTTTTGGGCTCTTGGTTTCAGGTTTAGGGGTTCAGGGCTTAGGGGTTTAGGGTTTGAGGTTTTTGGTTTGGGGGTTTTGGGGTTGTGGTGGTGATTAAGGCTAGAGATTTGGGTGTAGCGCCTACAACAAAGCCAAATCAGGATAAGATGCCCTTTTTGTGTGAGAATTGATTGAACTGCTCGTCGTCACAAGTAAAATAAGTCTCGCGGAAGACCTGCCTGCAGTGAAGGGGGAACAGTGAAACCTTGCGAACATCGAACTGCAGCCCAGTCATCCCAAGGCTCTAAAACTGGGTTGCTCTTAAAGAAATGGTAGTTTCCGTAAATAGGGGGACCCCAATATGGACACAAAAATACTATAGTCCTTATTATGTGGACCCCCAAAATGGTATCCGTAATTTTCGGAAACACCCAAATGTACCCAAAGTTGCTTGACAGCAAACCATAAAAAAGGCCCAAGTAGGATATATAGTCGCGTGATTCTGAGCTTGGAGATATTGGCCCCTGGTACGGGCCCTCAATCCTGGGATCCTAGGATTCAGGCTTGGGGTTTTAAGGTCTAGTTTGAGGATTTAGGGCAAATATTCCATGAAGCCCTCCAAACCCAATTAATTAAGATCCATCGATATACCCCAAATCATGAGCCCAAAGGAAAAGGCCCTAAAACCCAAATCCTAAACCCCAAACGAAAAGACCTTGAACCCCAAACCCTACAAGGCCCTAAAGCCCAAACCGTAAACCCTAAACCCAGGCTTGCCCTTTGAGGAGAGGGGCGAGGACTTCGAGCGGCGGAACCAGGTTCCCCAGTGAAGGGTTTAGGCTTTAAGGTTCAGGGTTTAGGGTTCAGGGTTTAGGCTTTGGGGTTTAAGGTCGAGGGACGAGACTTCAGTATCTGGATTTCCCGAAGACCCATAAAAGACTGCCTTTTACTTTGAAAAGTTGATGTGCGGGGTATTATCAGGGTTTTTAGGAAGCTCATGTATGCTATGGGTTGGGAGACGGGGTAGGGGTTAA
Source organism: Symbiodinium pilosum (assembly GCA_905231905.1). Lineage (NCBI taxonomy): Eukaryota > Dinophyceae > Suessiales > Symbiodiniaceae > Symbiodinium > Symbiodinium pilosum. Next base: position 60,243 of record CAJNIZ010010236.1, on the reverse strand, counting down.
GAATATGGTTTTGGATGGTTGCAGATGTAGCATATAGAGTGAAACGAAAGGCCAAGGATTTTGGGCAGCTCACGGACTGAACCGCAAACCCTACATGATGCCTACATCCAGCCATTGTTTCTATCATTGCTGTCATTATTACTGTGGTTTCTATCATGACCATGCTTATTACTATTATGAGTATTGCGGTCACTACTCTCAGTGTAGGCCCTAGCCATAAACCCTATACAAGCACCTGTGGGTCAATAAGGAAGTTGGGAATGTGTTTTTAGTTTCTGGCCCCTAGCATTGGCTGACGGCAAAGTCCAAGGCGCTTAGAAACACTGGGCAATTCAAAGCGACCTCACCCGACCTTGCCCTAAATGGTGGAGTAGTACCAAAATAGCCTTAAATTGGGAACTGAAATTATTCTACATTACCTGGAAACATCGAATCTAAGGTCTGGTTGATTCAGCGACAGCAGCGGCTGGAGAGGCTTCGGCGGTCAAAAGAGCGTCTTGATGCACGAGTGATGTAGAATTATAAGCTTTAAGAATCGGGGCTTCGGGATGTTATTCACTTCAAACTTATTACCCTTAAGGATGTTCTTGTAGAAAATACCTCGAATTTCCTTTCCAAGCTTTTAGGCTCCTGCACTATGTTCTAGATGCCCTGGTCAGGCGTATGCGGGCCCAGGTAATGAAAGACCTCGAGTTGTACATCACCAGCTGGGTGGGAGGGAGACGGGGGTAATCAACTCTAGGTGCGAAGCGCTAGAGCCGTTTTCCTTCTGACCGCTGGAATTTAGGCCCGCACTTAGCCCCGAGCTATGCAGGCAACCTGGCGAGGCTAAGTCAGGTGCCAAAACAACAGATAAGCTATACGATGGGCCCTTGATAAGTGCAGCCTGAGCGTAGATATGGGTACCGTCGTGCATTGATGCAAAAGCCCATGCGGGGTTACAAAAGCTCTGAAGGTTCAGCCTCAGCGCCCTGAACCCTGAACCCTGAAAATCAACTGAGGATCAAGGAGGTGTCGCAGTGCACATTCCAACCTTTTGCCCGTCCACAGCGACGCTGCTGGGAGAACTTCAGGACAAGCTCTTGTGGTGAACCCCTAAACCCTACATCCCTAGGGTTTAGGGTTTAGGGTTAAACCCTACATCCCTACGACCCAACAGCCCTGCTTCCTGTACAGCTTGAGGCGAACTGGTGTGCAAGTCTTCTCCTTTTTCCTTTTGGATTTTGGAGGTGAGAAAATCGGATTGAACATGTAAGCCATAGTCTAAACTGGTAGTATCCCGGCCCCTTAATAACCCCTAGAATACTCCCTATATAATTAGACAATCCCCTTGAAGGAGTTTAGACCATAGCTCATGCTTTTGTCTCGTGATTCCAGCTCTATTTTCCCAAGCAAATCCCAACACGCAGACCCAGGCGTTAAGGCAGAGCAAAGGGGGTCTGGAGTGGTTTCGGGGTGAGGGTTTACGGTTGAGGTTTTAGGGGTTTAGGGATTACGGCTGAGGGTTTAGGGTTGAGGGTTTAGGGTTCAGGGTTGAGGGTTTAGGGTTGAGGGTTTGGGGATTAGGGTTGAGGGTTGAGGGTTTGTGTTGTGTGGAGAGTATAGGGGCAGCAAGAGGTTGTGAGGTCCGCTGTTGGAGCGAGTGTTAGTAAGAGACCATGTTTGCTCGACAAGCACTTCCATGACCTACCTACATCATAAAAACCCTAGACCCTAAACCTGTAAATTGTCAGCCTCAACCTAGACCTCTCAGACCTCATCCAATTTCCAAGCCCTCAACCCCAATACCTGAACGCCAAGCCCTGAACTCTAATTGTGTCATCAAATGTTCAGCCAGAAGCACAGGGCTAACATGACCGGGTCTTGACGCGGGAGGGCCCCACAACATGAGATAACGATCAGGAACAGAATCTTGTTTCCCAGTCCTGTCATGTACTACTAGCCTTTGCTACTGTCTGGATTACGGTTGCATATGGCAAGTATGTTGACCTTCACTTGTTCTTGTTCATTTCCGATCCTTTCTACTACCATTACTTCTATTGTTGCTTGTTTACCTTTTGCTTTGACTTGTGCCTTTGAGATCATTGTTCATATGGTAATTCACAAATAGGTGGTCCCCAATATTTCGCAAAATACGATAATCCTTATAGCATGGAGACGCCCGCAATGTACCCGACAATTTTGGGGAAACCCCTACACTAGCGTCATACTTCCTTTTGCTGTTGGCAAAAGGCTAAACTCAAAAACCCATAGCCCTCAACCCTAGACTAGATGCGTACATGGACTCTAAACCCTGAACCCTAAGACCCTAAGCCATATCTACCCACATGAGCTGTCGTCCAAACTCCTAGTATGCCCTGTAATAACCCCTATTCTACTCCCCTATATAACCCCCTATGTAGCCCCCTTTAAAAGGAGGTTAGACTATGGCTCACATGCACCCTTCCGGCTTGTTATTGGCCAGAGGCTCCACCTAATATCTAGCTACATGAACCCTAAATCCTAAGCCCTAAATCATAAGCCCTAAACCCTAAACCCTATATAAAATCTACCTACATGGACCCCTTTGCCTTGTCATTGGCCCCAGAGGCTACAGCTGCTCAGAGCAACAGGCCCTTGCCGCCCGCCTCTGTAAGCCACTTCCTTCGGAGCCTCAGAAGCAGCGCTAGATCCCTACTTGGAGGGCTAGGAGGAAGGCTAAGGGTTTAAGGGCTTAGGGTTTTGGGCTTAGGGTATTGGACTTAAGGCTTAGGGTACAGGGCTAAAGGTTTAGGGTTTGGGGCTTAAGGTTTAGGGCTCAGGGTTTTCGGTTTAGGGCTTCGGGTCAGGGGGGCTCAGTGAGCAGGTTTATCTTCGGGATTATTGAGGTCAGTTATATGATCTTATATGGCCTACGCGAGCTATAAGTAACCTTACTAAGTCCAGGTGGCTGTCCAAGTGCAGGGTTTACTGGGCTTGCTGCTACCAGGAAACCCAACATACACATATACATATATATATATGTGTGTATATATATATACATATATGTAGAGAGGAGTAGCGCGGTATACAAGGTTTGGGATGTAGAGTGTCGAATAGTGCTTCGGGTTGAAAAGTCTCTGGAATTACTGTTTGCAAGTCGGGAAGGAAGGTAAGACTGAAAAGCACATGGCAAACAAAATGGGCACTCGCAAAGAGTTCAATAGGGATACATAATGCCCTGAACTCTGTAATTACCCTGAAAATGTAGAACAAAGAATGGAAAAAGAACATGGAAACTACTGTGGGCTCTGGGGTGTGGGATACCCTAACCCCTAAACCCTAAACAGCAATGATTCAGGCTTCAGGGCACGGCATGAAACAGCTGCAAAGGACATGGAAGATACGGGTTTAGGGTTTAGGGTTAAAAGGTTAGAGTTTAGGGTTTCGAGTTTAGGGTTTAGGGTTTAAAGGTTGGACTTTAGGGTTTAGAGTTTAGGGCCTAGGGCTTAAAGTTTAGATATTAGGGTGTAGAATTTAGCATTAGGATTTTAAGCGTAGAGTTTAGGGTTTAGAGATTTGGGTTTAAAGGTCAGGGTTTAGGGTTGAGAGTTTAGGGTTTAGAGTGCTATAGGCATCCATTTCTCCGCCCCTACTAACAAGCAGTAAGCTCAGAGTTTTTGTTGATTTAGGATATTGGGTATTCGAGTGCGAGTTTTGGGTCAAGGTGTAGGGGATGTAAGGTTAAGGATGTTGGGTCTAGGGTATGGGCCATAGGGTATGGGGTGAAGCCCTAAACCCCAGGGTTTAGGGTTAAGGGCGCCAGGGTGTATGCCGAAAGCGCAAGCTGTAGCCCCAAACTACTTGCTGGCTGTTGGTGGGGAATGTTGGAATTCATCTCTTAGGGTAGTCCTTGATTTGCCTCAGAAAAATACTGTAACTCCCTTTGACACTCCCCAAGACAGATTCCTCCATCCCCATTAACTACTGAAGCTAAGGACCCTAAAATCTAAACCCTAAAGAACCCATTACATTAGTTTCCGTTTTACTTTCCATTATCCCTACATAACCCTAAACCCTTTTATAGTAGTTTCCATGTTCCTGTCCATTATTGAAGCTAAGGAGCACATGCGTTCTTTCCTTGTCCAGAGAGTGCACGACTCCATGGAGGAGCAGAAGATGTCGCAGTGCACCTTCCAGCTACTCACTTGCAACGTAAGGGTTTTGGGGATTGAGGGTTTAGGGATTTAGGAGTCTTGGGATTTAGGGTTCAGGGATTTAGGGTAAGTTTAGGGTTTAGGGATGTCGGGTTTGGGTCTTAGGGCATGGGGACATTTGCAGACAGTCACAATTCTTGGTTTGCTGACTTGCCTGGTTCAGACTTCATGGGGTTAGGGAGCAAAACGGAAGAACGACCGCGGCGCCGGGTTGTCTCATGGGAAGGCTACGACCGACTGCCCCCTGCCGGAAGTGCGCATGACCGTTTCCTAGGCTAGATGGCCAAGCTTTGACAAGACCAATCTCAGAATGAGCAACGTGAACTCTAAACCCTAAAAATGCCATACAAAGCTGGATATGTCCCAAAGCTTCTGATTCTTGCATTCTCACTTTTGCTGCAACTGCACACTCGATGGCATAAGCCCTAATGTAGACCCCTTGTTTATACATCCCCTCCCAGGGATTATAATCGGCATCCTAAGATTAAGGCCTTTGATTAAGAGAAGGGGGTGTATTAATCAGGGGTCTACATTATGTCCTAAATGCATGCAAATCCCAAACCCAAGGCCAAAGCCTTCAGTCATAAACACCCAACAGACATTTCTACCCAGATCCTAAGTACTAGATCCTGACCACGGCATTCTAAACCCTAAGCCTCAGATCATAGATCCCACGCCCCAAGTCCTGAAATCCTGAATCAATCCTAAGCCCAAGCCCTACATCCAAAGCCCTATGCCCAAAGTCCTACACCCCAAGCCCTACATCCTAGACCTCAAGCCCTAAATCACTAAATCCTAAACACCAAACCTTAATCCCAAAACCTTATGCCCCCAAACCTCGAATTCCTAAACCCTTAACCCACATGCTAACCGCTCCCCCAAAAAAGACATGCAGGTAGCAACAACTTTAAACCCCAAACCTAAATCCCTGAACCCTAAACTCTAAAGGCCGGATATATCCTTGACCCCCAAACCCTAACACCCTAAACCCTTAACCCCAAACCCTTAAACCGTAAACCCCGAAAGGCCAGATAATTGCATGAGCCCCAAACCCTAAAACCCAAATCCTGAACCGAACCCTAATTCCTAAATCTTAAAGCCTTAAATCCTAAACCCTAAACCTTCAACCCTACACCCTAAATCCTAAATTCTAAGCCCTAAGTCCTAAACCCTAAATTTTAAACCTTAAATCCTAAACCCTAAACCCCAAATTCTGAAACCCTAAAGGCCGGATATGTCCTTGAGCTCCTCCTTTCAGCTGCGCCCATCCTCGCAGCGGGAGCCTCGCTCCACGAGGCAGAAAGCCAGGTCGAGCTCTCCGAATTTGGGCAGCTCCTTGGATTGCTTTGGGGGGGTCAAGGGTTAAGGGTTTCGGGTTTTTGGGTTTTAGTGTTTGGGGGTTTCATGGTGTAAGGGTATGGGGCTTAAGGGTTTGAGGTTTAAGGGTTTAGGGTGTAAGGGTGATGATTTGCATCCTTGGATGACAAGGATTCAGGGTTTTAGGGTTTAGGGCTTGGATCCTTGGATTTCTAGGGGTATGGGCCTTAAGCATGAGGGTTCGTATAACGGTTTTGGGTTTTAGGGTTTAGGGCATAGATCCTTGGATGTTTAGGGGTATGGGCCTGAAGGTTAAAGGTTTAAGGATTTTAGGGTTTGGGGGTTTTAGGGTTTTGGGGCTTAGACCGTTGGATTGTTAGGGGTTTACTGGTTCAGGGTTTAGGGTTTTAGGGTCTTAGGGCTTTAGGGTTTAGATCTTGGATTGTTAAGATTTGAGGTTTGAGGGTTTAGGGCTCTGGGATTTAGATCCACCGATTGTAAGGGGTATGGTTTTAGGGTCAAGGGTTTAGGGCTTTAGGATTGAGATCCTCGAATCCTCGGATTGTTAGGTGTATGGTTTTTAGGTGTATGGGTTTAGGGTTTTAGGGCTTTAGGGCTTTGGGATTGTTAGGGGGGTTGGGGATACTATGGGTTTAGGGTTTGAGGTTCGGCTTGAACTGTCGGGCGACTACCTGCTTACGGGGTTTAGAGGCTTTTGGGGTTTAGGGTTAGCTATATGAGGCTGGGGTTCAGGGTTGGGATCCTTGGTTTGTCAGAGTTCTAGGGTCTAGGATAGCAGAATGATAAAGGTTCTTGGTTGGCTAGTGGATTTGGGTTTTTTGGTTTTCACGATGTTAAAAACGGGGGTTTGGATTCTTGGTTTGTAGGGAGTTTAGTGCTTAGAGTTAGCTATTTTCGGGCTTAAGAGAATTCTAAATAAAGATCCCTGGTGTATAATCGGGATCCGGCTATTTAGGCCCTTAAATGGCGGGGGTTGGTTAATCATGGGTCTACAGTACAGGTCATAAGAGAATGATATGGATCCTTTGTTGGTTTGGGGTTTGGGTTCAAGGGCTAGATATGGAACTCGCCGGCAGAACCAGATAGTACCCCTCACCTCCTTTAAAATTCGGAGTGTAGATAACACTAGTGTTCTGTTGTATGCCTACCTTGCTTTGTCAGAGAAACTTTGTGCAGTGCTTGGGCTCAGGATTTAACTAAGAAACAGCCCCTACATGAGGATATGCCAGCATTCCCCTATGTTCTCTATTTCAGGGGGGAGCCTTTTCAGCTTCAGCAGCATGGTTTTCATAGTTTAGGGTTTGGGGTCTGGGATGTGTACGTTGTAGGGCTCTGAGATTGGGAAGTACAGCTTGGGGCATTGAAAAATGGAAAGCTCCCCGGAAACTCGTAACAGTAAATGTGTTAGCACATGATGCGCGTAAATGCGCTGCGGTAATTGGAGGGCAGGGCGTTGGCAACCCCAGCTGAACTAGGACCCTCTGTCATGTAATTTTTACGTGTTTGGGTTTCCCCAAAAAGCCTTATTAGTAAAGCCGCTATGTGCCGTGGGCACCCTCCAGGGTACCTTAATCGAGTGATCAAGCACGCGTTGGTCACCGTGTGATGCAAGCTACTAAGGACCAAGCACGAATCCGGTGCCGTCCTCCATGGCCCGAGCACAATCCTACTTGGCGCAAAATGTTCCTCGCTTCTGATGACGTGGGGGGGGGTAAATTAAGTTCGTTTTCCTGGGATCCCTGAGTTATTAGTGGTCGTATTGGTGTAGGGACCCCAGAGAGGCTACAACTTTGCTTGACAGGCAAACATTTTTAAACGCCGCCGTTTAGGATCAGCTGTCCAAGGCTTGAAAGGATTGTCTTTAAGCTGGCTATGTAGAATCCCTTGTCGAGGCTTGTGTAAGGGCTAGTCTTCATCAGCTTCATTAAAAGTTGTGGCATTGCTTGCTCAAATTTACTGCTTACGTTTCAGAGCTTTCTGGGTATGATGGGTCGGTTGGTGCTGGCTTAGGATGCAAGGTTAGAAGTTTGGCCTTCGACCTTCCCGGGTGATTCTTTGCGTGCCAGGGATCAGCCCCCAGGGATTCGACTTCGAAGCAGGGGTTCATAACTTGAAGCTGCCAGAGGCTGCAGGCTCACTGCCTGTTCAAAAAGATGCATTCTTTTCCTTCCCGACAGTTCAAGGCCCAAACCCCTAAACTCAAGCGACCAGCAAGCAAAGGTTTTCCGGCGCCTGGGGGAACAGTCCAAAGGGAAGGCCGTCGGCAAGGCAGGGACGACTCCAAAGCCTGGGTTGCTGTTAAAGAACTTCAGCAGGGTTTAGGGTTATAGTCCCCCTGAAGTAGATGGAAAACGGGGCTGTAACGAGCATAATGCGGGGCTTGGACGGTCGGTTCAGGTTACTTATACGTGCAGCAAACTGTGTTCCATGTAGCCTGTCATATGGTGGCTTGGCACAGTCAAGGTTATTCAGCGGATACTGCCCCATCACTAAGATTTGGATGTAAGAGCCTACGTATCTCTAAAGCCCTAGCATTAACCCTATAAGCCCTATTATGCTAGTATAGACTGTTGCTGAGTGGGAGGCAGTTCCCAAGTCATACAGGAGTGCCTGTCTACGTCATAGGTCTCAGAAGGGATCCTCCCACTGTTAGGCTGGTAAGAGGAGCACTCTCAGAAGAGCAAGCTAAAGCAGCTAAACTACTTTCCTAGACTTTGATATGTGCGTCATGATTTCAACTTAGGGTTTAGTTCTGATTACTCACGTTGGGTGCCCTTATTCTACAAGATTTCCCGGAACCCTGAACCCGTTTGGTAGTTTCCCAAAACAGGAGGACCCCAATATAGACCCCAATACTATAGTCCTTAATATGGGGACCCCCAAAATGGTACCCCTGATTTTGGGAGATCCCCATTTCTTGAAAGCAAAAGTCCAGGTGGCAAAGACAGAGAGCCCAAAGGCCGCTAGATCTGGTTCAGGAGCTTTTGGTTTCGGGGTTGGGGTCCAGTTAGGGTTCAGGGTTCAGGGGTTGACGGTTTAGGGTTTAGGGGTTCAGTGTTTAGGGGTGAAGAGTTTAGGGGTTTTAGGGTGTAGGGCTAAGGGGTGAGGGCTTAGGGTTGAATTATGATGTTGTCTGCTGGCCAAAGAAGCGAACACATGTCCTTAAGGGTATATAGGACCTAACGTAGTGGATTACGGTGCTTCAGGGATTTTAGGGGGCCCTCCATATATAGAAGCTGCCATTTAAGGTTTAGTGTGCTCTTTGGGATTCTTCGTGCAGGATTCAGATTGGTTAAGGCCCTAAACCCTAAACCCTAACCTATACCCTAAACCCTAAACCCTAAACCCTAAACCCTAAACCCTATAACCTAAACCCTATACCCTAAACCCTATACCCCAAACCTGCTGAGGGCCAAGTAGACGTCTCCAGCATCCCCGCCGATGTGAGCACGGTGGCAGGAAGCAGTCCCCGTGAGTCCTTCTTGGGCTACTTGCCATACTAGGGCCGTCAAACGCAGTTTAGGGTTCAGGGGTTTTGGGTTTTGGCTTAGGGTTTAGAGTTCAGGGGTTGGGGTTTAGGGTTTCGCAGTCCGGAATACTTCGGGATTTGGGTACTGCCATAGTCTGCCTCGGCTTTTGTTCGAGAGGAGAAGTGGTGTGAGTTGAAACGTTTGCCACTGCAATTTTTTGCCCCCAGTCACGGAGCATATTGCGGAAGGCCTGGATGGCGAAGATTCACCCTTCTTTATTACACCCCATATGGAACCCTATTAGAAGGCCTCCTAGAAACCCTATAGAACCCTCGTGGTAACACCTGTTTAACACCTGTTGCAGCCCTTATAGAAGCCATATTGGAACAACTATTAGAGCCCTTATTATTCTGCAGTCAAGTCGCCAAACTCTTTAAAGTAGATGCAGTTGAACAGACAAACTCCTGTATCCTCCGCATGTCTGCGTATCCAACCATATCCATGCCGTCCATACCTGTGAACGGGTTGTTTTCTAAATGAGCCGTTCCTGATTTGTTGCTGAGCTTTAGAAGCTGACCCAGAGCCCTGATTGATAATCCCCTTTCCCCTTAGTAGGGATTATAATAGGGATCCTAATCCTCAAAAACCAGGGGGCGTATTCATCATGGGTCTGCATCGTTGTTTTTGCCATCTTGTATCCATGCAAGGACAGCCTCAGGGAAAGGATGACTTCAGACTGTTGCTCAGGGTCTGTTTCTATAACCTGCCACCCCTACCTCCACAAACTGCAGTAGACTCTGTGGCGCTCTTTGAAGAGACCTCCTGGGCTAGGGAGCTTTTTGTGTCATTTCAGGGATTTAAGGGAAGGATGGAGAGACGAATTGTGGTAAAATTAAGGATTTTATTGGGGATATTTTGGGATATTTGAAAAGAGAATGGAAACTACTATTTAGGGTTTAGGTTTAGGGGTTAGGGCTTCACTGAGGTTTCCTGGAGCGCCAGAACCACTGCGAAAGCGTTCGGCTGCAGAGACTGGACGCCTGCCCGCACAGCGAGTAAAACTCCCATCATCTTTTTACCCTAAACCCTACACCTGCTGGGCCCACATCAGGCACATTGCGCGTGGACCCGCGACAGGTTGAACGCCAAATCAAGTGGGCTCTGCCAAAATGCTTTATTACAGTATTGCTCTACGTGGGGATCCCCGTTACATGCCCCAAAGTCCGCAATTCGGAGAAACTCTCACAAGCCCTCATCTTAGACTGGCAGGTAAAAATGGAACTCCCCAAAATCCCCCAAGTTTCCCCAATGTAGTAATGGGTTCATATTGGGGGGTTCCATTTTGTGGATCCTTTAGGGGGTCTGGGTTGTCACATCGACTTCTTTTTCTTAGCTGGGCCTCAACAGCATGTAAGATGAGAGCCCTTGTGGCCCGTTTTGAGAGCTTCGGGGCCATTAGTTCGCGTACCTTTGAAGTCCAGGCTAAACCCTACACGAATCCTTCTAGCGTACTTCAAAGAAGAGCCATCCAGATAGCTAAACATACGTTTGTCCAGATGAAGACACATCGAAGGAGACGATTGCATCCGAGATGTGCATCCGCCAGGTAGGATGATGCAGAGCCTTCTGCGATTACCGTGGGAGCAGGGGTTGCGCAAAATGGCCCAAAACATTGGCCCTTTAAGGGCATTAGGAGTATGTAGGGGCGTGCTGAGGGCTCTTTAGGGAATATTGTGAGAAGCTCCCGCATCAGTCTGTAACAGGCAGAGATGTTCAGTTCGGCCTACCACCCTCATCTCCAGAAGGCCTTCATGCCAATGGACCTACCTCGTCAAAAAAAACCCTCAACGCTTGCGGGAGAGATCTAGGATGAATATATATGGGCTTTCGATGAAGATTTCATCGCCCCAAGACACCTAAACCGCTAAACTTTGAGAAATCTGGCAGGCTGGCATATTTCTCCGCTTGAGCTTGAGAATCCGAAGAAACTACCGGACATGGGGCCAGCAACGGAGGTAAACCATAAAGAGGAGTGAGCTCCAAGCCCAGCCCTCATAGCTAACACAACCCAAGCCAGGACCCTATACGTGTCGTATCCTGTAGTCTCCTCAGGAAGTATTCTGTTGTGGTACAGCCTTATACAGAATGTAGTTTGCATTACCAGTCTAGGGGAACTACAGATACCCAAGACCTCAGCGCAAAAAGTACAGCCGAGCAGGCACCAAAGATGTGCCGCCGGTCACAGCAGCTACTCCAAGCAGCCAAAGCTGATGTCAGCGCGTCGGACCGACGGAGCAACTCGATCTTTGGGGCGTGGGGTCACCTGGACCCCAAATGGCCTTTATGGCTGTTATTATGGGTTTAGAGCTATTATTTTACTTACTTTTCGGGGTTTAGGTAGGTTCAAGGGCATTTAGGGATTAGGGTTTCGGGCTCAAAGCTTAGGGCAGGGGATTGGGGCAAGGCGTTCAGCGTTTAGGGCAGGCGTTTGGGTTTCAGGGTTTAGGGCAGACCACGGCATGGAGAAAAATCCGGAAAGTTTAATGTGTAATTGTACTGTTTATATAGGCTTGTAGGGTTGTAGGATGTTTTGTACGTTTTAGTGATATGGGTTCACGGGATAGGCCTACAAGTACAGGCCAGGGTTTTCTCAATGTTGCTGGGTTGAGGGTGAGGATTGATGTAGACCCCTGATTCCTAAACCCCCTCCCCTTCATAGGGATTACAGTATGGATCCTACTTTTAAGACGCTTAAGAGGGGGGAGGCTATTAATGATGGGTCTACATTAGGAATGATGGCTCTTGGTCTCGAGCAATTTTGGAATTCTCCTGGAACTTCACGGGCATAAACCCTAAACCCTTAGCCCTTAACCCTCAAACCTTAAACCCTTACCCAAAAAAAACCCTGAACCGTAAACCCTTAATCCTAAACCCTGAAACCTAAACCCTAGAACCTTAACCCTGGTGTCAGTCTACAGGGAGAGTTGCTGGGAGCCATAGTCTAAACTCCTTAAAGCGGTTATATAGGGGGTTATATGGGGGACTACTATAGGGGAGATTAAGGGGGATACCAGGTGTTTAGACTCTAGCTCATATATGAAATTTCAGCTGTAGGGCCCCTAGAGAACCGAAGGTCTTGTGGGTCAGAGGTGTATCTCTGACACCTGTACGGGTGATGGTGAGATGTACCGAAATCATGTCTCTGGATGTGGGTCACAATCTTGTCGTAGGTTATTGTTCCGCATCCATAGTATGGACCATTGCGTTACTCGAGTATCAACAGAATAGTGGTCCTCTATCCGTGAGTCTTGTAGTTGTTTGTGCCAGAAGAAAGATCAATCCTACTGAAGCCCTCCTTTCCTTAAACACGCAAAACGAACTCTTCGCCATTTTGACCTAAAATCCATAAACTCTAGGTTTGTATTTGTGATGCTGAACTCTCATCTCTCCATTCTTTCCCCGGCCCTATAAGGGATCCAAAAAGTGGAATCTCCAAAATATCCCTTAGGTTCCGTAATAAAGCTTAGGGTTTAGGATTTAGGGTGTAGTATCGGGATCACTTTTTGGGTGTTCATTTTTTGGATCCTTTAAGGGGGTCTGGGTACTGGCAAAGGCGAGTCCGAAGGAAGAAGTGGGCCTCGACATGGGCCACAACCTACTCCAAGCCCAACTTTTAGGCTCCAAGACACTTTCTGGGTAAGACTTTAGGGCTTAGGGAGGTTTGGGGTTTAAAGTTTAGGGTTTAAGATGCGGTTTTAGGTTGAATCCAAGCCCAGCTTTTAGGCTCCAAGAAACTCTCTGGGTAAGATATTACCTACTTAGCCGATAGAAGAACTTGAACGCTTTTGGGCTTCCTTTCTGGTATCCATAATAAAGTTTTGATTTTTTTTAGCCCTGGTTATGGGGGAAGAGAGTTTAGGGCTTAGGGAGGTTTAGGGTTTAAGGTTCAGGGTTTAGGTTCTTCAGATTTCAAGGATTTAGGATCAAGGGGTTCAGGGATATGGAGGTAAGCTTGGCGTGATTTCGACTGTTGAAGCTTTACAGGGCAGGAGGCATTTAGGTGTGGGTGTGTCGTTCCTGGATTCATGCTAGGAGAAGGAACCCTAAACCCTAAACCCTAAACCCTAACTGGGAAGAGGCACTTTGTGAGCGTGAAAGAGGTGGAACCTTTCAGGATGAGGCTAAGGCTCTCACCTTCCCATGCGTTCAAGAAGTTGTAACCCTAAAAGGGGATTTATAAGGGGATATTAAGAGTTTAGGGTTTAGGGTTTAGGGATATTAAGGGACTATACAAGGGTCCAAGGACCCAAATAATAGGGTTTTAGGGCCCAAATACCATTAATAGTACCCTAAACCCTAAAGGTTTAGGATGTAGGGCATGTGCATTTTGAGAGCAGAGGATTCGTAGGGATCGCAGTGGGGATTTGGATGCAACATGTCGCGACCGCGCATTAAAGCATAATGAGTAGGGTTTAGGGTGTGGGATTTAGGGTGAAACGGTCTAGGGCTCAGGGATTAGGATATCACTTTCTCAGGACCTCATCGGGATTTAGTGGCAGTGCGTGAATTTGAGCACGGGGTGTTGGAGGTTTTTGGGTAAGAGGCGTCGATTTACATCAAGCATGGGAGAATGCACACGCCAGTCCCAACCCGGTTCGCGTTTCACTTTGGAAGGTATTGCACACTGCTGCGAACCGCAGCCACAAATCCAATGCAACAGATCCTATCACGCACTTATTTCTCTAAGCTCGAAACCCTAAACATTAAACCGAAACCCTTAAACCCACAAAGAAGCAGTTGAGCCTGCTAAACCTGACTGGAGGCCTCGAATACATCCTGCCTCTGCGAGACGGTCTCCAAGAGGCAGTCGAGAACTTCGGCTGCCGAGGGCCCTTGCCTGGCCTTTGCTTGGCTGGGAATGAAAGGATGGAAAAGAGAATGGAAACTACTATAAGGATCCATTCCTTCATTCCTAGCTAACCAAGGGTAAGTTGCAGGAGTCTAGTACTTTTTCCTTCTTGGTGGTTCCAAGTTTTTCTTTATCAGCTATATGCAAAATAGGGACCTTTTTCATCCTACCCTACCGGGCACTCTAGCTTACGGCCCCTAGGAATACGGGAGTTTCTCCAACAGAAATTACCCTAGTCTTATATGTGAGTTATATAGGCGCAATAGGGGTCCTCTTAGGGAATACGATTTTGAGAAACTCCCACATGTAGGGGTCATAAGAGGGTTGTGGCAGGGAAGTTTTTCGATGATCTCCAGTATTGTCTTGACGCTTTGACATCTCCGTGATACAGAGTGTAGAGTCAGGCTTCAGGGTATGGTCTTTTCATAGGCCGCCAAAAGCGCCATCCATCCGTTTTCCAGACCCCTACACCGTAAACCTCTTAAACCCATTCCCATGACGCAGGCAAACTCTGATGGGGCACATACAAAAGTATGTTCAATGCGGATACCATAGTCCCCAATGCGAGCCCCCAATGCAGAGAAAGATCATATCGCCTTTTTGAGTATGGGATTTGCCTTACTAGGTTCAACCACCAGCAAAGCTGCTCATATGAGCTATAGTCTAAACTGCTTAAAGCGGCTTGTATAGGGGAGCATTATAGGGCTTATTAAGGGGGATAATGGGAGTTTAGATTAGAGCTGGTATGATAACTTATGGGCAGCATCCTGGGATACAGTGACTCTGCTGCTCCCAGACCCCTTGGAAGGATCTGAACATGAGATCTACATGTACAATCGCTATATAGATCCCTTTGGGGGTCTGGGTTGCCACGATTGAACTTGGAAGTAATGTCACACCATTCAAATTCATATTTTGTCGGGCATGTATGATCATGCCATAATTCAAAGCCTACACGTTTTGGGAGTAGGTTCACTACAGAGCCGTCGATCTTGAACACTCTCCACTATTACCTCAACTTCCTGGTGGTGAGTAGAGAAAAAGGGAATATAATGCCTACACAATCCGTTAGTAGGGCAACGGGAATTAAGTGCCTATATAATTTGTTTGATGTAACATTGAGCCTTATTGCCTACTAACCCCTAACCCCTAAACCTAAACCCTAAACCCTAAAGTCAACCCCGTTATTGCCAGCCTAGGAACTGAGTACCGGTGACTGGCAGAGACGAGAAATGCACGTAGCAGAGCTGCGCGAAACTCTACGGGACATGAACCAGGCAACAGGGCTCAGGATTTAGCAATTAACGTAGGCTTTAGGGCTTAAACTAGAGAATCAATCAGGGTTTAGGGATTAAATTAAGGAGTAAATTAGGGTTTAGGGATTAAGATTAGGCATCAAATTAGGGTTTAGGGTTTAGGGGCTTAGGGCATAGGAGGTTCAGGTGGCTGGAAAATATTCTAAGGTTCCAACCATGGGCCCCCAGTATGGGCCCTTAACCCTGGGATCCTTATATAAGTATTATATTAGTTACCCTATATGTACCCTTAAGGGTCCCTAGAATCCCCGTAAAAGGGCTAAGGGCCCATATTAGGAGCCCATACTTCTAAGTTTAGAGAAACCATGGAGTCTCGGGCTGCGCTCCTGAACCTTGGTGAGTGCTTGGCAGACAGCATTAAGGAGTCCACGTACGGATAGTAGGAATTTGGGTTTTAGGGTTTGCGTTTTCGGCTTGAGGGTTCAGGATTTAGGGTTTAGGGTTTGGGTTTAGGGTTAAGGGTTCAGATTTTTTGGGTTTTAGGGTTTAGGGTTCAGGATTTAGGGTTTAGGGCTTGAGAATGGGCATTGAAAGTACTGACTCGTAGAAGCTTTGTACTCTCTGGGAGTATGGGGCTGAGGATTTAGGCAAGGGCTTTTGTGTGCTGAGAAACGTGTCTCAAAGCATGCTTGCTTGCGTCATGGCTTCGGGCTATTCATGGAGCCCTCAAACCCCTAAAGGCCGTGATAACTCCTTGAGGGTCAACCCTGTACTCCTAACCCCCCCCAAAAGCTACCCACCACCTGAGCTATAGTCTAAACTCCGAATATCCCCTTGTAATAGCCCCTATACTCCTCTATATAATCCCCTATACAACCCGCTTTGAGAAGTTTAGATCCTAAACCTTAAGGACCCTAAGCCCTAAACTCTAAACCCTACACAACCGCCTTTAAGAAGTTTAGACTATAGCACATACGGGGATTGGGGCTGTAGGTGCTGCAAGTGCTGAAGCGTTTCAACCCTGCTTCCAGTCATCACATTCTATGTTTTGTCTGCCAGGCAGCAGAAGTTGGTTTAGGGTTAGGGTTTAAGGTTTAGGTGTAGGTTAGGAGGACCCCCCACCCGGTAGTAGTGGCATGATAGGAATATAAGAGGACCCTATTAATATGATCTTGATTATGCATATAAGTCATTATTACCGGGTGGGGGGTCCACATAATACAGCTCGTAGGTCTTCAGTCTTGGGCTCAAGAGGACATGTGTTGAGGATCGTGTACACTCAGGGTATCGTGCTGAAGAGGAACCCCAGGAATACACTGGATGGACACAATGTTCATGACCCTATACCTAAGTCCTAGAAATCATGACGCTGTATCCGGCTACTTAGGGTCATACAGGGTTTTGTCCATCAAGAGTAGTACCACCTCTAAGTACTACATGCGCTTGCGGCCCTTCCCTCTCGCTGCCTTCATTGTCTATAGAAGCTTAGCCCAAGGCTAGGCCCAGGAAAGCGTAAATGCAAGTTTTTCCTAACATGAGGCGTACCATTTTTGGGGGATCCAAAAACGAGGAACAAAGTATTTGGGGGTCTATATTGGGGTGCCGCTATTTACGGAAACTACCAAACGCCATTTTCTGAACATGTGGCATCTTCATGTCGGGCTCCCCCATGAAGCGTGGACGCATGCCTCGGGGTACGCTTTGATTCCCCTAAGTGCCATTTTAGTAGCGACCACGGGGGAAGGAGAGCTTCCGGCCAAAGCTGAACGCTTCAGAGATTACAGGCAGGCTTTGCGTGCCCCTTGCGATGCAAGTAGTCTGGCATTGCCTGCCTTAAGGGTTCAATGTGCAAAAATCATCGGGCCCTCTACAGCATGAACCAATACTTAGTATTTTCGGAATACATGACAAATGTACCTATAATTACGCGAAAAACCATAGGTTCGCCCAAGCCCA
>CAJNIZ010010236.1:1340-42774 GCA_905231905.1 Symbiodinium pilosum | reverse complement strand
TCAGGATGTCTCCGGGCAAACCTACGGTTTTCGCCGTATAATTACAATGCTTAATCCCAAAAAGGATTCCGATAAAGCTACTTTCAAGTATATGCGATATATAGTCCCCCTTAAGTTGATAGAAGATGGGGTATATGGGGATCTTATTGAAATATACCCAAAGCCATATTCTATCTACTTTTAGGGGACTATAGCTACATGGACAGTCCAGGAAAGCAATTGAGGAACTCGACCAGTTTGCCAGGAGCCCCTAAACCCTAAACTGCGAGATGGAGCCATTAAGATTGGAGCATGTAGGAGACCCCTTCGGCAAGCAAATTGCATTTCGGAAGGCAGGGTCCTGGGTCTAGAACTATTACGGTTTAGGGTTTAGGGCGGAACGCGGGGGCCGGGGTCTAGAAATGTTACAAAAATTACCATTCAATGATGGAGATCAAAAGGGAAAGGAACATGGACAATGAAATGGAAGGGCTTCTAGAAGGGTCTTATCCCTGGGGCATTTTGTTTTCCAAAACTATTGGTCCTATCCCTCTAGACTCTATACTTGCAGTACAGCACCTCTGGAATTAAACCTCCAGACACGCAGTATAGTAGAGTAGGCAGAATCAGATTTGGTAGTTGTTTCCATCAAGCCCATTGAGACTTGAAGGCTCAAAGATGACAGTTAGGCTTATAGGTCAGGAGGACCCCCCCACCCTGTAATAGTGACTATAAGGGATAATAAGGACGATATTAGGGCCCTGAGATATTCCTATTCTACCACTATAACAGGCTGGGGGGTCCTAATTTCCAGGGTTTATGGAAGATAAGCAGGCTCCATCAAGAACCCAGGTTTCTCAGAAAATGTTTTCAATTTCTTAATGGCAAGCCTTAGAATCTCTATGTAAAACACATACGCCCCGAGATCCCCCTAAAGCCCCGCACTGTTGCTTGCTGGTACACGGTTTAGAGTTTAGAGTTTGCAGGATAGGGTTTCGGCTTTAGGATGGAGGAGCGGATTTGTACAGTAATCCCATAAACCCTAAACCCTGTATCCCCTTCCTTCCTTACTGACAAGAACGTCGGTTCTCATCTTCTTGTCCATTCATTGACTCCTTACTCCCCCCCCCCTAAACCCTGACCTTCAATCGTCTTTTCCATTCCTATAGTCCCACAACCCTAAGCCCCTAGACCAGCAAGCCCTGACCTTTAGAATCCTGAACCTAAAACCTAGATCGTACACCCTAAACCCCTAACCCAAAACCCTAAATCCTAAAAACCCTAAACCCTAAACCCCCAAAAACCCTCAATCCTAAACCTTAAGGTTGGATGAGCCCGACAGCTACACCGCCCGGTTGGCTGAAGAGCGTGAGAGGAGCCTCGCCATGCACCTTGGCTGTGTAGGGGTTTAGGGTTTAATGGTTTAGGGTTCAGGGTTAAGGTATAGGGTTTAATGCTTTAGGGTTCAGGGTTAAGGTTTGGGGTTTAATGGTTAAGCGTTTAGGGGTTTAAAGGTTTAGGCTGTAGGGAGAAGCACACTGAAATAGAAACTAGGAAGAGTGAGGGGTGGGTATACGGGTTGTAATGTGAGGATCGGAACACATAGAAGAGGGCAAGAGGGTAGCGATTCGAGGGTTTGGAGATTAGCCATGCCTAGTCTTCTACAGCTACGCAAAGAATTATTGCGACAGTTGTCCAAGGGTCTCAGGGCCTACGTGGATTCGTCGGGTGTAGGGATTCAGGGTTTTGGTGGTTTAAGGTCTCAACCCTAAACTGTTGTTTTTGGGGCTTGACTTTCTGGGTGCCACGGGCCAGGTTTCTAGCAGAAGTGCAGGATGTGAAAAGGCTTGAGGACCCTCGACCCCCTCAACACCAATAAGTCGGAATCCATGTGATTTCCTTATAATTGGGAGCCTGACCTTAAACCCCTAAGCACCAAAAAGGGACCACTGAACGTAAGAAATTCCCAAATCCCAGCTTGAGGCGTGAGCGAGAGCTTCAAAGGCGGATCGACGAGGCCAAGACGCTTTCAATGATGTACACCTGAATTATGACGAATACCATTTTGAGATTCATTGAGGTATCCGGTCCCAGAACAGAGTGATACAAGGAATCTAGGAGCAGAATCTCGACAATTCTTCAGGTTTCCGCAGTGCATGGTTTAGGGCCTACGGGTCCATATACCCGAAACCCTAAATTCCAGAAGTTCAACCCCACGACCCCAAAATGAGCAGTTTCTAGAACCCCTGAATTGGGAGCTTCTCCAAAAACAATGTTGGTGCCCTACAAGTATCGTAGCTTTCAATTTAGATGTGCGCAGGGTCATCGTCATGCCCGACTCCTACTTTAAAGCCTTGTTCAGGGTCACACCTGAGATCCCGAACCCCAAGAACCACAAAAAAGCTGCAACCGCTATAAACCAAAAACCCTACGTCCTAAGCCATGCTCTAAGCCGTCCTAAGCTCACACCCCGAAGCCTGACTCCCATACCCCAAGACCTCAACACCCAAAATCCATCCCCTAAACCCTAAACCCCTAAAACTTTAAACCTATTACGTCTAAACCCTAAACCTCTCTCTAAACCCAAAACCCTTGTCGAGGCCTTGGCCGAGTGTACTTTCCGCCCAGCGGTGAATTCAGGAGCGCCAAGGCGGCTGGGGCTTTGGTGAACTTGAGGCTTCCCCAAGATTAGGGGGACTTTTTAAAGGGAGGTCTATGGGATTACATTGGGGATATATAGGGGTTATATAGGGTTTAGGGATTAGGGTTTAGGGTTTCCCCAAATCAGGGATGTCTTCAAAGGGTTTGCAAGGGTCATGTTGGGCCTAAGGGTTCCCCAAAATGAGGGGTACTTTTTGGGGGGTCCCTATAATGAGGATTCTAGCATTCCCCCTATTTTGGGACACTGCCAACTTCGGGATGTGAAGATGTGGACTTGGGGGTTTAGGGACTGCGGTTCGGGGCCCAGGGATGAGGTAGTGTTGATGGAGGACATCTTGCACCACCCTAAAGTCCTAGGAATTACAGTAGTTTAGGGCCCGTAGGTGGTGCAAGATTTCATCCATCAACAGTAGTGTAGGGAGTTGCGATTCACCTACCTTTGGTTAGCTTGGAATGAAGGAAAGGATCCTCACATAGTAGTCCATATATATAAGCCATTACAGTAGTTTCCTTTTTTGCCCATTCCTTCATTCCTAGCTAATCCAAAGGTAAATTCAGGGTTAAACCCTAAACCCCATGATTTGGTCTTCTGGCATGTGAGCCTGTACTTCCCATCCCCTCGGGTCTTCCTAAGCCGGGCCGGCCCTAAACCCTGAATCCTAAACCTTAAGCCCTGAATCCTAAACCCTAAGCCCTGAATCCTAAACCCTAAACCTTAGGCCCTGAATCCTAAACCTAAATCCTAAACCCTGAATCCTAAACCCTAACCCTTGGGAGGTACATTACCCGAATGGCGGACAGCCACCGAGCTCTCAAAGAGCTTCGTGCAGCTGAAGCCCGGGATAAGCCGCCTGAGCGGCCCGAGTGGCGTTGATCATGCAGGGGGATTTCCCTAGATGGAGACTCAGACCCCCAAGGAGATCTAAACATTTTAATTTTCCAAAGTAGTATACGGGATTATATAGCAGTCATTCTGTGTATAGACGGGATTCAGTTATTTAGATCCTCCTAAAGGTCTGAGATCCCACTCATCCTAAGATCCGTGTTATATCCATGCATGATATCATGGGAGGTGTATTGAGATTCATGACACTGACTACAGAGCCTCACAAATCGTAGCTTGTAATTCCTGGGAAATCCCCATAGATAGAGGAGTCAGCGGCCAAGAAAAAACTGGACACACAGCAGGCCATCTAATGAATGACAAGTACATGCGATGCCTGAACCACGTGTCGCTAAATATTGGACAGGCTCAAGTCTAAGTCTAAGATGTGAAAGTCTAAAAGTGAGGTCATGTTTATAGAGACCCCTAGGAGGAAAGTGCGGAGGAAAGTGTGTGATGTACGGCATCGAGGATGCTCCTTGGAGTCCAAGGGCTTAGGTGTCAGGGGGCTCAAACCTAGATTTAAGGTTTAGGGTTTAGGATTTATAGTTTTGAAATCCCTATTAAGGGGAGGTGGCTTATATGGTTTTTCCCACCTCAAACCTGGCTTGGGGTGAATTCTGCTGCATCCCGCGGCAACAGACATTTTGAGTTCATGTGTTACTAAGCCCCAATAACAAGCATTAAGGTATAGCATTGGAAACAAGATCCAAACAAAGAGGGAGCTTTGTCTATAGCATGGTAAGGTGGGTTTGACAACGCCACGGAAAGTCACTTTCACAGACCCAGTCTCGTAATTTATGTTGTTTGCGGATGTTGGTTGATAGGATGCCTGGGAGAGAGGACGTTTGAAAGGAGCGCCATCAAGACGACACTCAACTTCCATCAACCCTTACTTATGTAGGGAAGAAGGGAATATAATTCCTATATAATCCCTAGATAATATGTTCCCTTGTTCCCTGCTGAGCCCCAGTAAGCTTACTTGCGTACTCAAGTGCTCTTACGATAGAAGGGGCCATGACCACAAGCCTGTTCCGAGTTGTTGAAAATCAGGATTTGCTGATATGTACTATAGTCAGAATTCTTTAAACGGGGTTATATAGGGGATTATATAGGGAACTACTATATGGCTTCTAAGGGGGATACTAGGAGTTTTGACTATAGCTCATATCCCGTTCCCCAAGTGCATGGCATGGCCATGGCCCAGGCACACGTTTGGAGGTTGGCCGCCCCATCTCGCCGGGGTATGTGGCAGGTGCAAGTGCAGAGGTATTGGAAAGTCGGTATTTCCGAATTCTAATATGTTTCTGCAGCGCATTGCAGAAGTTATCTTTTGAGTGGCAAGCAGCATTTCTGGCGAAGAGGGCATTTTGCATCTAGGGCTCAGTTTTTATTGGAGGGTTTCATGTGGCCTCAACACTTCTGGTGTGCCCATAGTTTGTGCGCAGCTACGAATTCAAGCTTTTCGTTGGTGCAAGACACCCATTCCATCTCAATCACAGAAGACCATGTGGTTGTTTTTCAGACGACGTGGTGAAGGGGCAAGGGCTGTGGAGCCTTTTCGCTGCAGAATCAGACAGCTACCTGCGCTAGAAGCTACAGGCTGGGAATCCAATGGCACTTTTTCCACAAATACTGCAACTGAAACGAATAGGCACTCCCAAAAAGTTTTGGGAAGCCCAAATTCTTGCGAACTCCCCAGAATGTGGTACTGTCTCAGCGCAGGGCCGCCCCAAACATTGTGTTGGGGGCTGGGTCAATCTGGTGGCTATAGTGTCACTAGTACTAGTACTAGTACTAGTACTAGTACTAGTAGCCTTGCTGAGACTTGCCTGCTGCGAGGGTTAGGAGTTCTAGTAGTTGGCAGGACCTCTTCAGGCTTATTTAACCCCTCAAATTTGAAGGCAAACGAATGTTCTTAACTTGGCCTTGAAAACTCGACACTAAAAAGGGTAGACGCAGAAGAGACAGTGCCACATGATACAGTTCAACAGTTCAAACTTTATCAGACCTATGAGCCTATGACCCTTTCTGGGAAGAGCCTTCCGACATCTGCAGGTTCTAGGTGTTGCGGATGCACTTTATAGGGAAGTTTGCTGAAGGTTTCCACTAGTAGCCGTTTTCTAGAGCTTTCAAAATTTGCGAACAGTTAAAACAACAAGACAAGGAGGAGCTTCGGACTTCTCAGGAGTCAAAAATGGTGCTGCATTGGCCAGATACAGCAAGTTGGACCCTAGATCCCACGGGACCACCAGATAGGAGAGGCTTTGTCAGTAATCTCTAGGTTCCATTCCAGGTACCTTCTAAGCATCCTTCTTAGGCGGTCTGTCCTATCTGGGGTCTGGGGATCCCCTAAGAATCTGATTAGGGCTTTAGGGTTTAGGGGGTGCAGCGGCCGTGTTCTGCAGCATCTCAGCAATCAAACCACTGTCCGGACCACAAGCAGCCAGGCCGACGCTGGAAGTTTTTAGGATCGCTTTGCAGGGGATACAGGGCTTCTATACATATCTCATACATATATAGGGGTTATAGGGTTATACCGGTGTCTAGGGATTAAAGGGGATACAGGGGTCATATAAATAGAAATAATCGGCGTTATAGGATTATGTTGGGGTCTAGGGCCCCTTTAAAGGTGATACAGGGGTTCTATAGGGGTTATGGGATTATGTCGGGGTACTGGAAAAATAGAAACTACAAAGCACTACAAGTGCTACCTCGATCCCAACGTATTTAAAACTATGTCTTGGGTGTGTGTTGAGGGACTCTCTTGCCGTGTTTTGAGCGCATTTTGGGTTTTAGGTGTAGGGGTTCGGCGTTAAGGGTTTTGGGTTTGAGGTGCTTTCAGGTGAGCTGTTGGTAAGGCTTTTGTGAAGTTCGGTCTCGGGTTTAGGCCTTAGCCTTTGGGGTTCAGGGTTTAGCGCCCTAAGCCCTAGACCCTAAACCCTGTTCAGGCTTTGGGGCTCAGGTTTGGGTCTGGGTACCTTTTCCATGGTAAATGGCGCCACAGATGACGTCTCAGCTTTAGGAGGGTGATTTCCAGGGCCTAACCTGCATCACGCAACCTTCGGGTTAGGGTTTATAAGTTTTATAAGGTTTGGGGTTCAGGGTTTAGGGTTTAGGTCTTAGGGCTTAGCCGCAAAGACCTTCTTTGGGTCAGGATCCCTCCCTGCGGGCTCTAGGGGTTTTGAAGCACTGCAAGTCTGAATCCTATTCCGGTGTCTACCCCTAAGCATCCAAATCATGAAAAACTGTAAACAGTATGGTCTTTGGGCCCAAGCTCCTTCAAATATGAATCTGTGTTATATGGGCTTGGAAGTTCCCATGCAAGGCGTGCAGAATAACATCAGACCAGCTGTGGAAACTACCACCCCAAGCCTTCAACCCAATACCCTACGTCTTGTCAGGGAGATGGAGGTCGAGACCCCAGTGAAAGCGCCGGATTCGGATGCAGTCGACCGGAGGACTCCGAATGGGGCGGTAGAGAAAAGCTGAATTAAAATTCTGTTCTTCTTCTTAGGCCCTTTCAAAGATCCCAGCAGCTTAGGCATCAGGTATGGGCAAGTTGCAAAAACAGTGAAATGTAAGTGGATGCCTTGGGCCCATTTTTTGTTAACTGTCCGCCTGTCATGCTTTTGGGCGGGGGGTCATATTCTCGAGTCATCATTCCAAGAGAGAACCTTACAGTCCCCTTGGCCAGGGGACTCCAGGGCCTCTAAGTCTAGGAAGCCAGTGAATTTTCAAAAAGCCTCCGGGGCCTCAAGGGGATGGGGGCCCCCAAAGGCCACTCCAGACAGGTTTGGAGAATCTTACCAATTCAACGGCAACGGGGTGGTCATGATTGGCTCCGACATCAACTGTTAACAAAAAAGTGTTGATTAACATTACGTTTTTGCTTTTGGCCTTTGTGTCACACACCATGCTTCACCTCACACGTGTCTGGAAGACACATTTCTTTTGGCCCCTAAGCCCCTCACTGTGTGCCATGGCAGTTTCCGCTGCCGCTGTCCAGCAGGATTGATGTTCTTCGAGTGCAGTACAGACACCATGCAGAGGTCGTGAATCCTTGGTTTAGGGTTTAAAGGATGCTATGGTACGCGGATAGTATAGAGATAGTATAGGAGATCAGGGCCCCAACAATGTAGAAGGAATTGACGAGAACATGCAAATTCACTGGGGATGAAGGGTTTAGGGCCAACCGGCTTCCTAGGGTTTAGCATACAAGCCTGGCACCTAAGCATGTTTTCAGAAGCTTCCTGGAACTTGCCCACGTAAAGTATCTGGAAAGGTTCTGGCGATTGTGCGGTGTGAGCTTGTTCCCTGAAGAACCTACATGGCTCCTTTTGGACACCAAGCAGTTGTACCGGTGGCGTTTTGACTCTAAACCCTAAGCCGCGTATATCATATCCTTAGTAGCTGTGTTGTTGGGTTCAATAACCCTATTACAAGTTTACAAGCGTGGACATTTTTCGCTGAGGGAACTCAGCAACTCGGTATCTAGACCCTCCACCTACCCTCTATGAGGATTTAAGTGGCCAGTCTAAGGGGCCATATATCCCCAAGCAAGGTTACTAGCCCTAAGGGTCCATGTAGCTACATAGCATATATTTGGGCCCTAAAGTAGGTTTATGGGAGCCCCTTTTGGGCCGTAAGTATACATTATATACCTACATGGACCGTTTAGGTAGGATGGTCCGGGCATCAAGGGCATTTATCATCTGGGAGGTGGAGCACGGCACCATCATCAATCCCATCACTGGCGAGGAGGCTGCCTTGCACTATCCTTGAATTGCTTGCTTGCCACGCGGTTTACGGTGTAGGGTTCAGGCTTTAGGTTTGAGGGACTTTCATCGGGCTACCATACTTGGAGGGTGATAGGTGATAGGGGCTTAGTAAGTATATGTATAACCCCTGTAGGGCATGTACAGTAAACCCAGTCATCCCAACCTACTTGCTAAGTCCCCAGGACCCTCCAAATGATGTGTGTGTATATATATATATGTAAATACAGTGATCACTCAACCGGAGTCACTTTGATTGATTCTTCGAGGGGTGGAGGCGATTCACAGGGTTCACGCGCAGGGCTCAGGTTCAGGGTCTCGGGTTTAGGTACTGGGCGACCTCACCCTAAATGGTTGTTCATATAGGGAATAGTACCAAAATGGCCTGAAATTGGGAATTGAAATTATTGGAAATTGCCAGGGGTTTAGGGTTGAGGTTCAGGAGTGACTGTTGCCATTTAGGGTTTGGAGGCTGCAAACGATCTTGAACAGTTGATCTCCCTGGCCCGGAAACCCAATGCGCATTTATTTCCACAAGTCGGGTAGTTTCGGCAAAGCGCTTCCGCACAGCGGCAAGGACTTCAACTGTCTCCAGGCACCGGTAGGAGGGAAGCCCAAAGCAAACAGCACTGAACCTTGAAGTTTGGGCCTAAGTTGAACAGATTGTGACCCTAAACCCTCAAGCCTCAAGCCCATATATGAGCTCACCATTACTTAGGGTTCTCAAATTTCCTGAAGCTCAAAAATTTCAAAATGCCAAGACCACAATGACCCCCCCCAAACCCTGAGTAATTACACCCTAAACCCTAAACACTCTTCTCTGCCATTCTTGCCTGGCTGCTACCGGAGCGCTACGTTTCATATTGGTTCCGCCTTCGCAGCTGATATTGGCTCAAGACTCCAGATTTAGGTCTTGGGTTCAGAGTCTCAGGGCTTCAGGTAGGGGCAGATTTCTTTGAACATGGGGAACTCATGTAAGATAGCAATTTGCAGGATTACAATTATAAGGAATCAAGTTGGCAACACTTTGATATAGATCGGTCTATCCCATCTGGAGCCCACAGACCTGCAAGCAAAAAAGACACCCCGCGCATGCGAACAGATATTCCCGACTGACCCATATAAGAGCCTTTGGGGGCCGATGCATATAATAATGATCCTAATATTAAGGCCCTTAAAAGGAGGGGGTTATAAATCATGGGTCTATGCCCTAAACCCTAAACCTCGAAACCCGAAAACTCTATATATACCCTAAAAAATCATATACCCCCTTAAACCCTAAGCCCTAAACCCTAAAGCCTACAGGGTACGAGGAGGGCCCTGGTTATGGAAAATGAGATCCAAACCATGCTTCTGGCAGCCTTGGAAGCTGAAGGCTTGGGCCCTTAAAGGGGGATATAGGGGTTCTAGTGGGATGTATCGGATTTAGGGTTTAGGGGTTTAGGGTTTAGGGGTGTGTAGGGTCTAGGGTTTAGGGGTTTAGGGTTCAGTTTTTAAGGGTTTGGGGGGAACTCAACCGAGTAGCCAGTAGCTACAAATTTGAGGCGATTCAGGGTACTGGGTCAGAGCTCTGGCCTATGGGAGATGCGACGTAGTGGCTGAGGTGTTTCGGAGCGGGGTGGGGTGGTTGGGTGCTTGATCCCTACGGCCGTTCCACCTACAAAGTTTTGAGTAGACATGAAGGTGCACCGCTGGAGCCTGTGTATAGTCCCCCTTAAGTAGATGGAATATAGCTTTTGGGCATATTATAGAAAGATCCCCATATACCCCATGTCCTGTTTACTTAAGGGGGACTATAGGCCCAAGAGCTTTTCGACTACTGTTTGGTGGTCTCTTAAGGTCTCTCTCATCGCTGACAGAAGTTTCTCAGAATTCTTGATACAGTTTTCATTTTGTCGCCTACCTTTTATCTAATTCCAAGAGAAGTCTGCAGGAACCGCATATTTCAATTCCTCTAGAATTCTTCTTCACCAAGAGTGAATTACAGAAGCCTTGCATTTCCCTTTCTAATCCCCGAACCTTGAACCGTTTATGAAACCAAGATCCGATACCCCAGGAACCCATGCCCAAGGACCAGGCTACGTAAACCCTTTTCGAAATTTCATGGGGTTTGGCAACTACATATACCTGAGCTTATGGCCCTACCCATCATTGTAGTAGCCTATACAAGTGAGTTAGGCAGATGAAGGGAAGTGATAAGTCGGGGTACAATCCCAGTTATGCGCACTTGCTAAGTCCCATGAATATTCCCAAATCCCTACATCCTAAACCCTATAAGCCCTAAACCCCAAAACCCTACATCCTAAACCCTAAAACCCTACATCCTAAACCCAAAGCCCCTAAACCCAAACCGCGTATGCCCCAAGCCCGTGGACGACTGAAGAGGGTAGTTTTTTAAATTTGGGTCCAGTTTTGGTACCCCTCAAGAATAGGTGTCGCAATATAATCTGTAGCCAAAAGGGGCCCAAACAATTTTGAGAACAACCCTATAAACCGCAATATACTATATAGTGAAGTAGCTTGCATTTTCTTATCCGTTATCCCTATATAGCCCCAATATACTATATAGTACCCAAAGGGGCCCCTAATTTTGAGAACACCCCCTGTATAGTCCAAGTCCTAAACCCTATTTAGACTAATATATCCACTATATAACCCTATATAATCATCTGCTTTGGGCTATGTGTATTTTTTAAGAACAACTCAAGAGGCGTCCCTGCTGCCAGCAAAGGGCGTTCGGGTGCCCTTCGGCATCTCAAAGGCTTGTGACCTGCTCATGGCTAGGGTTTGGGGTTTAGGGTTTAGGGTGGCTTAGCATTCGGGGTCTCTAGGGTTTAGGGCTTAGGGTTTAGGGTTTAGGGTTTAAGGTGTAGGGTTTATGGAGGGCTTAGGGTTTAGGGTTTAAAGGTTTGGGGTTTAGAGCTTAGGGTTCAAGGTGTAGGGTTCAGGGTGTACGGTGGCGAGACGCTCAGCTTAGGGAGGTTATAAGCACTTATAAGTAGTTAGCGAAGTTATATGGAGTTAACATAACTTAACATGATTTAAGAAAACTTAACATGACTTACTGTTATCATTTTTTGATGAGGTTATAAGTACTTATAAATACTTATAAGTACTTAGGGCTAAGTTTGCTAAGTTCGGCTAAGTTAAGCTAAGTTGTTTACAGTTTGATTTCGGTGCACATTTTTTTTGGTTGATTTTTTTCGTTGAACTCGCTGTCGGAAGCGGCCAGAGCCGCTTTTTTGATGATAGGAGGCGGCAAGGGCTTCAGCAGCGGCCAGCACCGCTATCCGATGTGACGAAGCGGATAAGTCCGCTATTGCAAAAGCAGCGTTGCTATTTTCAGCCGAGCGTGAGCAAGGTCTCGCCAGAGTGCAGCCAGTAACGTGGCAGAAGCAGGTACCGCTGTTGCAGCTCCACCCGCACATGACGTTCACTGCTCGTGCATCGCCATTGGTAAATGCCCAGGTCGATTTCCCGATCCAGTGCGCACATGGCAAGTTTCAGCACGATGCCCTCGTTTCTGTTCTGCACTGCGGCTATGACGCCGCAGGTTTTTCGGTCCGTCCACATGACAGGTTGACCCGCCTCGTAGGTTCTCCAGGGACACACAGCAAAACCGCTCTTAGAGCCGCTGGCGGGCGTGTAACGCAGCTGCCAGAAGTTCGGCGCTCGATCAGACTCCAACATGTCGTCTTCTTGCATGATCGTAAGAACAGTGGCTTCCCAGTTCTGGAAGTGGCTGAGCTTTGTTGTAACAGACTTCTTGAACACTTGATGCTTGCTTTCGCAAGCAAGCGTGTCGTAGACGAAGTTGTGTCGTGCAGCTTGTTCGCACACGTGTAGACTATAGTGGTGCTTCGGTCGCACAGCCGTCTCATAAATCTCTTGAAATGCAGCGTGGTGAGCGGCTTGAATTTCCTCCAGCTCAGTGACCAAGGATGGATCGCGTCCAAACTGCAAGGCGCTTATCAACCAAAGGCGTCGGCACAAGAGCGCAAAACATCGCAGCTCTCCCTCGAGCTCAGCGCGTCTATCGCTTTCCCAGTGTAAGGTCCAGAAATGGAGCAATGGGATCAGTGCTTGCTGCTGCGAGCAGCTTGCCTTCCAGTTATGCTCTGTAAAATATTTTGGCTTCAGGGCAACAAAGAGCTCAGCCCAAGACCGGCCGCCTCTGCAAGCCAGCCGGCTGTTGCTCAGGGCGTCTCGCAGCATGTCCAAAGTGTAGCCCACTTGATTTAGGGCCTTCAAGAGGTACGCGACTTCTTGCGCAGCAATGCCATTGTGATAGAGATTGTGCCTGCTGTGCAACATGGGCTAACGTTCAAATACCAAAACAGGATTGGTTAAAAAAAACCTAAGATCAGAAGCATGCTATATGGAGAACCGAGGCTCAGGACATCGAAGACTGTCTGCGACGGCCGCACCACGTTGCGAAGCTCGTGACAGTACAAGAGGCCAGTTGGCTCGTGCTTGAAGCCTGTATTTTTTTCCAGGTCCTTGAGCTTGTATTTCGGGCCGGAGGCCGCAGCAGCGGACAGTGCATCCAGCGCCTGGTAGACAGTGTTGTCTGGAGTAGGTTGGAAGTTCCTGATGCGACCTTCGCTTAGGCCGCAGAAGCTGGACGCATGAGGCGTGTCCCGGATCTGCTGCTCTGCCAGATTGCTTATGCAGTTGGAGCACCTCCAGCATGGCCTGCGACCTGCTGCTCCGCTCACTGACCACATCGCCGCGTGTGCTTGCTCGTCGGCGCACAGCGCGTGAACTTTTAGTCGCACGACGATTTTTCGGCCGCCCAGCTGCGTGGCGCGGCCTTCGAAGACACCCGCGGCCAACCAGGATTTCAGTAGAGTCTTGCACATGCCGCTAAGGCCGCCCGCTGCCAGCCGAGCGCGTGCGTTTCGCAGCACTGCAACAGTTTGCCAAGCTCGGTCGTGCAACATGTTCATTTCCGCTGCTACAAAGCTGGTGTAACACATCCAAGCCTTACGAGCTGGGTCAGGATGAAGAGGATCGCCGGCTGTTGCTTCGTCCAAATAAAGCAGCACATGGACAATCGGCCCTCGCTCCAGCACCATCTCCAGCAGCTGCAGAAAATTAGAATCTCGAGCAGCCCTCTCCTCCCACTGCCTGATGGGATCTGCCACAATCCACTTTTCTGTCTTGCCATCGGACATTTCCAAGTCAGCTGCTATGGCGATGGCGCCCAGTGTCTTGACCCGGCTTCGCCAGGCTCGCTTCCTGAGCGTGTCATTCTTGGGCGCCTCTTCGCGCAGGCAGCCATGCTCTTCGAGCTCTTTCAAGACAGTGCTGACCAGTCCAGCGCTCAGACTCCCATGCTGCACGAGACGATCGGCACATGCGTTCAGGGCAGTGCTGGCGCTGCCGGGCTCTCGCTTGCGCTTGGCGCAAACGACATTAGACCTTATAAGTAAGCGCTGGGCATGGGACGCATGCTGAAGGCTAGTCACTTCCTCTGTAGCACTGCTGTAACACGCGGCTTGTCGTGGCCTACGCGGCCTGAGTTCTGTGCAGCCTTAGCAGCGACGGACGTGTGCTCGTTCTGCTATGCCGCACCGAACTGAGGCTGCAAGAGACCCCACCCTTGCAGAAACTGCAACTCCAGCGGCAAGAGCCGCTGGCACGCAGACATCTGCAGCGGCCAAATCCGCTATGCTGCACGGGTACAAGCAGCGGCAGAAGCCGCTTGGCAAAGGGGACTCTACTTTTCCGGTGCGCGGAGCGGACAGTCTTCGTTCACAGTCCTCGCTGCGAGCCCTCCTGCTCGCCCTTCTGCTCCGGCAGCAGCTTCTCGTCCGGGTCCTTGCTCTCGAGCGTCTTCTGCGCCGAAGCAAGCTTCTCCAAGTTTTTCCGACGGCCAGCACCTGTCCCTTCGCCTTGCTTGCGCCGAGACTTCTGCTTCACAGTCTCGTCCTCGCAGCAGCTGCCAGCCGGCTTCTCTGTCTGCTTGCGCTTGCGAGCCGAGCCCGCACCAGCGCCAGTCTTGGCAGCAGCCGGCGCTGCCTTTCTGCTGCGCTTGCTCTCAGCTCTGGTGCTGCCCGGGTGCGGCTTGGCCTTGCTGCTTCCCAGGCCTTCGGTTGTCTGGTGCTCTTGGCTGGACACAACCACCAGCGCAGAGTCGGCAGCGACCTCCTCGGACTGCTGCTGCTGACTCGGCGCTGGGTCCTCCAACTCGCCGCTCGAGAGCGTCAGCACGGCGTCCGTCTCCTGCTTGGGCGGCTTGTCGCGGGCCAGAAGCACTCTGAGGTCGGTCACGCGCATGACCTGGAGATGGTTGCAAGTTTATATAGGGTGGGGCTGAGTACGATTCTTAGACGCAGGGCAGGCACTCAGAAAACATAGAGTTGACTGCCTCGGGCTTGTCCACTTTCCCCAGCCACAAGGTGTAGGTGTCCTTGCTCTCGACGTCAGCTCGGACACCAGGCGGCTTCTTGGTCTGCGCGCGGCGCGAAGAGGAGGCCATGTCTCAGCAAGGCTCTAGAGAGCAAACAGGGGCTGGTGAGCCGAAGACTGCGCTCGTAGTCCTCTGCCGGCAGTATCTTGCATGGCAAATTAGCAGGGCTTCCTTCTCCCACGTGAGCAGAGGCTAAACGACGTAGCGGCTGGAGCCGCTGCACACAGCGCTGCACGTACTTGCTCGCGACGTAGCGGCTGGAGCCGCTGCGCACAGCGCAACACTGGTTCACTTTTTCTTGCGCCACGCAAAAAAACATTTGCAGGTAGTCATTAGGGGCACCTAATTCGATGCTGCCAGTAGCAGACTTGCGGCGTTAACAAATGGGACTGCTTTGCGGCCAGGAAAAGGCGGACCGCGCGCCTACTGCACCAGTCGTCTTGCACGACCGCTTCTCGCATCCCGCAATGTGGTGGGGATGGAGGTCTGCTCAAGATAAGGGCGAGAGAAGTTTACGGAACTGTTCTTGCTTGCAGTCTGCTGGAACATCTCGAGCCCCTATCAGAAGCAGCCAAAAAACGACTGCTCACTCAGCCGGCTCCTCAGGGGCGTGCGGCGCGAGGGACTTCCCCTGCTTCAGGTCCTTGAGCAGCTGGGCGGTGTCCCCGACCTCGTCCTTGAGCTCCTTCTCGGTGAACGGCAGAGGGCTCAGCAGGCAGCGGTTGTCCTTCAGGTAGAGCGCCACGCTCTGCGAAGCCTTCTGCTTCCAGTCAGCCACCTTGGTCTGGCGGGCTGTCAGCACTTGGGTGGCCAGGCTGGTTACGTTCTTGCGCTTCAGGCCGTTCTCCAGTTGCACAGTGAGAGACTGCAGGCCCTTGCAGGCTTTCTGCGCCAGCGCGTAGACCTTGCGAGTCTCGGCCTGGCGCGCCTTCAGCTCCTCGCGCAGCCGCTTCTTGTCCGCCTTGTTCTTCTCCTGCGTCAGCTTCTTCTCCAGCTGCTTAGGAGTCAGCTTGCTGAGGTCGCCTGCAGCGCCGTTGTCCTCGTCCTCGTTTTGAGACAGGAGAGCCAGAGCCTCCTCGACGGAGTCCTTGTTCTCCTTGTCTGCGTCTGGCTTGTCCAGCAGGGCCGCCTTTCGTTTCCGAGGCCGAAGGATTACGGCAGCAGCTTCTTCTCTCACTTTCTCCACAAGGCTTGCAGTCTTCGCGAAGTCGTCTGGCACACAGAAAGTTTCCCCCCATACGGGGTGCTGACGGCACTGTCCGTGAGCCTGGATCCTCTCCAGTTCCTCGTCCGTGCAGCCAAGTCCCTTCCACCTTGAGAGTGAAAGGAAGCGCCCTTCTTGGCCGGCCTCGGCGACGTTGCTGCGTCGAGTGACCGCCAGAGTGGACAGCTCTTGTCGCACCTTCGTCAGGGATATGCATCCCGTCTCGTCACGAAGCCGGGCAGCGTTGCCGAAGAAGGCCACTTTCTCGTCCGGCTCAAGGCTCAAGCTCTCTGGGATCTCCAACCTGTTCAGGTAGGTGTTCAGGGAGTTGCAGCTCTTGCAGAGCCTTGTCCGCAGCTGCAAGTCGCGCTCTGCGAACTCCCTCACGGCACTTCTTGCTCTGGCTGCGCGGTCGCCAGGCCAGAAGACTCCTCTAGGCTTGAGCGCTTGCGGTGAGCTGCAGCGGCGCGTGGAACTGCTGGGGAGGACGGGTCTGCGCGGTATCAAGCGCTATTTTTCGGTGCTGGGTTTAGTCGGCTAGGCCCCGAAAAGGGGCCCGGAAGGGGCGGTATTGCGCGGTATTGCGTGGTATTGCCCTGTCCCGGGGGGGGCCTGAAGGGGCGGTATTGCGCGGTATTGCGTGGTATTGCCCTTTCCGGTTTCGCAGATTTCAGGGACTAGCATTTGTGGAGAGGTCTAGGAAACTGCGCAAGGGGAGGCGGTATTGCGCGGTATTGCGTGGTATTGCCCTGTCCCGGGGGGGGCCCTGAAGGGGCGGTATTGCGCGGTATTGCGTGGTATTGCCCTTTCCGGCTTCGCAGATTTCAGGGACTGGCATTTGTGGAGAGCTTTCGGAAACTGCGCAGGGGGAGGCTATTGTTTTTTTGGGGGGTGTCTGGCAGTGGGGCCTAAACCCTATACCCTAAACCCTATTGGACTCCTGTAAGCCCTCCAAGCCCTTACACCCTGCAAGACTGGAGCGGCAACAGCCGCTGAGGCCCGCAGCACTGCTTACTGGAGCGGCAAGAGCCGCTGAGGTAGGAAAAAAAACGAACGGCAAGAGGCAGCAGCGGCAAGAGCCGCTCACAGGCAAGCTGTCCCTCCCAGACCTCCTTTTCTTCCTCCCAAGCCCTACTGGTCTCGTAGCTGGTTCGCTGCCGCGCGGACAGCGCGGGCAGCTTCGTCCGCAAGGCGCGAGGCCTGCACTAAACAGTTAAAAACACTGTCTAAAGCTGGCAGCAGCTCGTCTACAGGTGCCCTGGCTGCTCGGCTACTGCTTGCGCGCTCAGGAGGAGGTGTCGCAGCGGCAGCAGGCTCAGAGCGAGCTTTCGCCACAGGCGGCTGGGTGCTAGGTCTCGCGGCAGCAGGCTTGGCACGAGCTTTGGCCACAGGGAGCTCGGCGCGAGGTGTCGCTGCAGCAGGCTCAGCACGCGCTTTCGCCACAGGCGGCTCAGTGCCAGTCTTCGCCGTAGTCTTGCCGGCCCCTTGTTCCTTGCCCTTCTGCGGCGGAGCTTCTCCAGGGTGAGGTCTCTTGCCGGCGGCCTTCTTGCCAGCTCCCTCGCCGCCCTTCTTAGCCTCGGCGCTTGGCTTGCCAGCTGCAGGCTTGGGAGGCGTGCGCGGCTGCTGCGAGCCCTTGCTCGGCCCGAGGCTCTGAGGCAGGCCATGAGGCGCCGGAGGTAGCGAGCTGTCGTCTGCCTCTGCCAGCAGCGTGCGCGGTTGCGGCACCAGCTCCCCAGGCGCGGGTGTCTCGGGCGCCCTCTCGAGGCGGCAGCGGCTGGTTGTGCCACGGCGCAGCCATGAGGCCGCAGCTACGCTCGGGCCGCTTGCTCGAGCTTTTCAGGCTGCCCGGAAAAAAAAAGTCCTTGTGCTGGTTGCAGCAGAGGATGCTACGCAGAAGCGGCCAGTGCCGCTGTGCAGGAGAACTTGCTGGAAGCAGAAGCGGCCAGAACCGCTGACACAGCAGAAGCGGCGAACGCCGCTGGAGCTCGCAACTAAGAAGCGGTAAGTTCCGCTGTGCTGAGTTCGCAAGCACGCTTTTTTCTTTTAGGCGTACGCCACTTCTCGTGCCACTGGCGGTGCACACCTCCTCGCCGGCGTTTCTGTCCACCGTGCAGCTGGGTCCAGTTCTTCCCTTTGGTACGCGTCGGAGTACCCTCCTTTTTGGACCTCGCTCACTTTGTAGCCGCCGGTTGCAAGGAAGCCTTCGTGTCTGGCGTCCGCCTCCGCTTTTGCCTCCTCGACCGACAGCTCGGTGGTCACGCTGCACGCCTCCGCCACAGCGTCGAAGCCAGCACTCCAGCGCGAGTGAAAGGCCGCTACGGCCAAAGAGAACTGCAGCCGCAGTTCAAGCTGGCGGAGGTTCGCCATGGCCCAGTGGCCCTTTTCTAGTTTTTTTTTTTACTTACTTAGTCGTGCTGTATGCTCCTACTGCCTAGGTGAGTTGGGAAGCACTGCGGAGCACAGGCCTTGGGACATCAGGCTAAGGGAGGCTACGCCCTAGGCTAGCTGGGCAGTGGTTTGGGGAGCTTGCGTCCTAGACTACCCGGGCTGTAGTTAGGTCTGAAGTCTGAACTTACACAGCACTGTTTGCCTAAGTCCTGTTGGCCTGTGACTGGCGCGGCGCGGGGACACAGAAAGTTCACCTGCTTCAAGCCACAAGCATGAGAAGCGGCAAGCGCCGCTACTAAGAGCTAGCAGTAGCGGCAAGAGCCGCTGGGGAAAGCTAGCAATGTAGCGGCAAGAGCCGCTGTGGAGAACCCCTCCCTTCTAAGTGAATGCAGAAAAGCGGCAGGAGCCGCTTGCAGAAGAACTGCGAGTACTTTCTTTTCGGCCACTATAGTCCATCGAGTTGAGATCCAAGGCCAAGAGCTTCCCGGGCTGCTACTGCTGCTGGGCTCGTCGTCGCGCCAGTTCGCGCTCGGTGCATTGGATTCGGGTTCAGGGTTTATGTTTTTGGGGATTAGGGTTTAGGGTTCACCGATTCGGCCTTTAGGATGTAATGAGGGTTCAGGGTTATAAGGGACATGACGACTCCTGCAGCCTCTAGCGTCTGCAAAGTCGACAGCAGTGCTCGTGACCAGGCGTGCGCCATGCAGAAGGCACAAAGACGGCAGCAGCTCATGCGCAGTTTGCCTGCAGGAACTGGGCTGTTCACTCGTGCCTCGCCGCTGCGGCAGCGCGAGAAAGCTACACACTTCACGTGACATCCAGAAGCGGATGAGACCCGCTCATGCGCTGTAAGCAGACTCACGCCACACGAAGCGGGCAGATCCGCTGGGCTACAAGCAGTCACAGTTACAACTGGAGCATCAGCTAGCCAAAAGCCTCCTGTTCATTTTCACCCCTCCAGCGCCACAGAACGCTGTGTTTGCAAAGCCCTGCTGATCCCCGATCCCCTGCCTGAGAAATGGCAGGACGAGCTCCATATAGGCTATTGCAAGAGTACTTGCTGGACATATTTGCTCGACCTGCTAAACTTCGATCAGGGAAGCCAGGAACTGCAGGAGGTTCGTAGTACCTACGCACGCGTCCAGCTACGGTGCCGGGAAGACTTGGAGAACAGGGACGCTCTGCGTCCGCCTGCGCACATCACCTAATAGTGGCGGTGATGGCGCTGTAAGCAAAACTTAAACTGCCGGCTCAGAGCCAGAAGCCACGTAGCCAGCGGCGCCAGCTGGTTGCTCACCCCTGCAGCGTGTAGCCAAGCTTCACCAAACAGGACTTGCTGCAGCCGACGGTCCAACGACAGCGACTGCAGCCCTGGCCAAACCGCCGCAGGCGCTCCTTCTTGGACAGGTCCAGGAAGACGCCCTTGCGCCTTGCTTTCCTTTCGTCCGCAGTCCCCTCCTCAACCGGCTGCTGCTTGGAGCCGCCACCCGCGCAAGCCGCAGGCCTCTTCAGAGCACCGGCCGCCGGCTTCTTGCGAGCCACGTCCGTCCCGCTACAGGAAGGCCTCTTGAAGGCCCTTGCTGCGGGCTTCTTGCGAGCCACGACGCCCACGCCAGACGAAGGCCTCTTCAGGAGCCCAGCAGCAGGTTTCTTGCGAGCCACCGGGCCCTGCAAACTCTGGCCCAAGTTCTCCGCCGCAGCAGGCTTCTTGCACAGAGTCTTGCAAGCCTTGCCCTTGCCACGGCCCTTGGAAGGAGCCAGCGCTCGGTCAAGAGACTTCGCCTGAGTCACTTCGCCGCCCTCCAGCTTCTGGCCGTCACCTTCAAGGAGCTCGGCTGCCTTCTCCACGGCCTCGCCCTCGTCCACAGTGTCCACAGCCGGGACCTCGTCTGCCAGGCCTTGCTTGCCTTCGCGCGAACTCTCCGCACACTTTGGAGCCTTCATGGTCAGCGCAAGCAAGTCTGCCGCAGCCATGACCTCCTCACTCTGCTGCACAGTCTCCGGGCTCTGCAAGTTGACCCGCGCACACGGGGCTGGCAGCGCCAAGGGAGCAGTGGCAGCTTGAGCGACGCTCAAGTCAGACAAGGCTTGGCTGCCCTGGAAACTTTGCTGCGAGCCCAACGAAGGCTGCGAAGCCAACCGTGGCACGGGCACGACCGCAGCGCCCCTTCGAAGCTGCAGTGCCGGCTCCTGACTAGCCTCGCTGGAGCTTGTACTCAGACGAAAGCCTCTCAAACCGCCATCGGCCCTCGTGTCCACCCTCAAGTTCTGGTTCAAAGCGTGCAAAACGTTGCCCAGCACGTTGTCAGCGCCAGCTCGGCCGGCCACCGCCTTGTGCGTCTTGCGCATAGGGATCGAACTGGCGTAAAGCTTGAGGTCGGCAATGCTGTAAGGCGAAACGCCAGGACTGTCCTCGCCCAAAGCAGCTCGATACAGGTTCGGGTCAAGCTCGTGCGGCGCCAGTGGCAGCACAGCAGGACCCACCGCTGCGTCTTTGGCAACTTGCTTGCAAGCGCGGTGCAGCTGGTCCTTGGTGACTAGGAAGGCCTGGTACTTGTCGTACTCGCTGATGTCACCAGCTGCAGGAATCATCGACCCCGGCAAAGAGATCAAAACTGCAGCCAAGAACTGGCTCGTCGTTTCCAAGGGCTGGCGACAACCGAGCGCAGCCGCGTGGTTGCACACCAGCTGCAACTTGGCCACCTGAGTCACACTCGGGTCCAGAAGGACCCTCCAGTGTCCAGTGCCAAGGTAGTGCAGCACGTTGCAGTAGTCCTGGAACTGAAGTCGCTTGCTGGCCTCCGAAGCTTGCTGGGCAACCACAGCCTCGCCTCGCCCAGCTGCCAGCTCTGCAACGAGACGAGTAAAGTCTTGCAGCTGCTCCCGGGTCCAAAGCTGGTTTCGAAAAGCCGCCAGCAGCTGTCCAGCAGAGGCAGCGTCCAAGGAGACGAAGTTCCGCAGCTCACGCTCCACTTGCGCGTACTGCTGCAGCCTCGCAAAGTGGAACTCCTCCGCCGACAGCTGGCCCTGCACAGCAGCCAAGAAGTCACCAGGAGCCTGCGCGGCTAGCAAAGCAGCGGCAACGTCCATGCCGAAAGCGCAAAGAAGAGAGGAGAAACTGGGAACGCAACCTGCTGTAAGCATAAAGCTGCCGGGGGTGCAAGCTCACTTGGCTGCAGCCTCACCCAACAACAGCGGCAAGTGCCGCTCTCACCTGCCACGTGACAGCACTGATGGTCTCGGATGCGGCCAATGCCGCTAAAAAAGGACGCGCTGAGACGCGTCACCCAAAAAATTAGTCCGAAAGCGAGTTCAACGATGAAAATGCACGAAAAACACAAGGAAGACGTCATCTTTAAAAAAAACAAAATCAGCGTCCAAAAGCTAAGTATTCCTAAGTTTTTCTAAGGTTCAAATCCTAAACACTTATAAATACTTATAAATACGTATAAAAAATGTGCTCAAACCGTCCAAAAAACTTAACATGACTTAAGATGACTTAACATGATTTAACAAAAGATAACATGACTTATAAATATTTATAATTATTTACAAGTAGATATAATTCTTGTAACCTTGAGAAAACTTATAAGTAGCTTACACAACTTGTAACCCATTTGCAAATGGTTTATAAACCAATTATAAAGTGTTTATAAATATTTATAACCTGCCTAAGTTGAGCGTCTCGCCACCGTAGGGCTAGGGAGCAGGAGCTCATGAGGACGCATGGAGCCTAATAAGGCCTAATAGGGTTCGGGTTTCCCGTTGCGGGGGTTGGGGAGGGTATTACAATAACCCTAAACCTTACAAACCTTCCTTATTATAAGACCAACATTACTCCGGGTCATCATGGAACCAGTAGTTGGAGTTGGGAGGATGGGTTAATGATGGGAACTTCGCCTGGGGATGTCATGTGGAAAGAGGGAGCCATGTCCCCAAGCCACCAAAACTAAGCCAGGGTAGGTCTAGGGTAGGCCGCAGATGTCTCTTTCAAACGCTCGTGTTTTCAGAGCTCAAACTGCAAGATCCCACAGCTTTTGGTTGCGCAAAGCTAGAAGTTGATGAATGATTGGAGGGATCCCGAGGCCTATAAACCCTACTCTAAGACTCACTCCTGGGTCCATGTTGAATATCATCTTTATTATACTTAGCCTTGAGTCATATGAGGTCTACTGGTGCTTGTGAACAAGAAAACAAGAACTTCTCTTATGTTGGTAGTCCTGTCCGCAAGTTGAAGGATAAGTGTAAGTCTGGGTTTCAAGTTTCCCCCGCTCGCGCTTAAGCACTAGTAAGTCTTTGCAGGCGATGGGGCGGACTTCGCTTCAAACGCGGCCGTTGCTGCATGGAAACAGGTTGGTCGGTGTTTCCTGTAGGGTTTAGACTCGTATCCGCTACACCCTCTCTAGGGCAGCGCACTTTGCACATAGACGACATTAGACGCAAAGTTAAGTACCCTAAAAAGGGGAAGGGTATAAGGGTCTAGGTAGGGTTTAGGAGTTCCCCCCTTACACTCCAAAACCTGGTAATTCTGAGTCCTCTAAGCTTTGGACCTCCCAGGTGACTAGCACAAGAAGGTCTTATGCAGCAAGCTCCGGAGGGGCCTCTGTGCCCTACCCCTTTTTGAGGGTACCTAAT
Organism: Symbiodinium pilosum; assembly: GCA_905231905.1. Taxonomy (NCBI): domain Eukaryota; class Dinophyceae; order Suessiales; family Symbiodiniaceae; genus Symbiodinium; species Symbiodinium pilosum. Next base: position 19,831 of record CAJNIZ010010236.1, on the reverse strand, counting down.
TCTGCATGCTCAAAATACTACAAGTTAGGTTTCTCAAAGACGGGTAGGGTAAAGGCTGTAGTTAGGCAACGGGAGCGAAGCTGCGGAGCTGAAGCTGCATGTTACTTTTAGGGTTTATGGTGTTGTGGCCGGCAGCTCAGAGTCTACATGCAAAAGGGTTTATGGTGTAGGGTGCACTTAAAGTTGCTGCTGCTTGCAAAAAGCCCATTGGATCCCCTACTAGGAATGAGGGACATCTGACAGATTCCGAGATTAATGAAGGCAGACTCAGGTGTAACTTGGGGGGGAGCAGGGACTGCTGGGTTCCTGTCCCTATTCCCAACTACTTATCAATAATCCTGAAACCCTAAACCCTGCAACCTCCCTAGACCCTGAACCCCCTAAGCCTTAAACTCCCTGAAGCCCTGAGAGCCTCGCAAACCCTGAACCCTAACTCCCTCAAAAAATGCCGCAGCCTTTGTTCAAGCTGCAGGCGCAGGGGCGCGGGGTCGAGATGTTCCACCAGGAGCATCATTCTTTGGTTATCACGGGCGGGGAATAGGGGAAGTTACTATATTGGGGAAACCTTATTATTTACTATATTAAGTTACCATAATGGGTATATATAGTAAATAATAGGGTTTCTCCAATATAGTAACTTATTTTAAGGGGTCACATACAAGGCCTTTTGCAAGTCGGGGCGCATGTGTTTTGCCCACTGGGTGTGGTACTAGGATTGGTACCCCATGAGACCTGGGAGTACTAAGTATGTTCTCAGTAATCTCTAAGAAAGCCTGCCCTTGTCTAACCCTTATATGACCTTTATAAAACCCTTCTGTACCCTATCGAACCCTGCTTATGTATGTTAGCCCCTACATACCGCTACATAACCTGTTTCGCGGAGGAGCCTTTCGATCTGGGCTTAGCGGTTCTGCGTCGCCTTGAGGCTATCGCTCAGAGTCCAATTAAAGAAATAGTCAAAGACTGGATATAAGGATGCTGGTTGATAGTATGAGAGTTTAGGGTTTAGGAGCTTAGGCTTTGGGATTTACACTCGTAAGCCCTAAACCCTAAACCCCAAGTTCAGCTTGTTTAGGGTTAGTTCTGGGGAAGTATAGAAACCTTAGACCCTGCGTTTGAACACAGGGGAGGCAGCTGGCGGCCCTAAACCCCAAACCCTAAACCCTGAACCCCAAACCCTAAACCACACTTTCCAAACTTCCAGACATGGCACCTTCGCTTGCATGTGTCATATGAGCTAAATGGGGGCTTTAAAAGGAGATTATATAGGGATCTAGGTTTTGGGCTTAGGTTTTAGGACTACTACCGCGGGGAGACTATTGCTCATATGTTGGATACTGGCCCCCCGACTTAGGAGCAGTTGGGTACTACTCCTATTACGTATAGCCCTTAATGCGGGTCTTACTATTACCCCTAGTGTAGACTATTACTGGGTGGGGGCAGTACCTAAGTCATATGAATTTTGCATGAACCATCTCCTAGACTCCCCAACTTCCCCCTATAAGGGCATACTGCCCCTATATTATTGGGGGCTATACGTCCGCACTCCAGGGTACTAGGAGGGCCCTGGCACAAATTTCTCTAGATCAGGGTGCAGCTAGGGTTTAGGGTTTAGGGTCTGCGGCTCCTACAGGAAAGTGCTTGGGCTTCTGGCACCTTATTTAACACATGCCCGCGCCGCGTCGGAGGCGAAGCGTGCATGCAATCCACAGTTTAGGGTTTAGGGATTAAGGGTCGAAGGGTTTAGGGGTTTAGGGATTAAAGTCTTAACGGTGTAGGGTTTAAGGATTGAGGGTTTAGGGTTCAAACCTGTCTAGGTTAGCATCTTCGCTGTCCGAGTTACGCTCAGATCTGCGCGCAAAACTGCCCATAAGGTATTCAAGCGCTAGATTAGACGCAAGGGACACGTCAGAATCGAATCCTAATGTATCCCAGCCAAATAGTAAGCCCAGCCATCCCCCTTACTAACCTAATTAAACCAAGAACCCCAACCTGGGTTTGGGGCCTGCCTAGTAGCAACCCCCATATAAGGTTCAGGGTTTAGGGTTGTTGATTCGAGCTTCACATGGTACGTACTTGGACGGTCACAATGAACTGGTAAGTATACTTGGAACCCATATAGGCCACAGAGTAACCCCAGTTATCCACATCATGTACCTACTTGCTAAGTCCCCTATGAACCCTTCAGGCCTCAATAATATTCCCCTTACCGTTAGAGCCTACATCATCCCCAAACATCCGTATGTGCCAGTTGCAGGGGTGAGCTATAGTAGAAAATCCGAGTATCCCCCTTGATAATTACGCCCTTTAATACTCCCTATGTCTTGCCCTCTATAATCCCTTTTTAAGGAGCTTAGACCCTAAACCACAAACCCTCTATAAAACCCCCTTTAAGGAGTTCAGCCACTAAACCCTCTATAAACCGCCTTTGAGGAGTTTAGACCCTAAACCCTAAACCCTCTATAAATCCCATTTAAGGAGTTTAGACCCTAAACCCCAAACCCTCTATAACACCCCTCTTTAAGGAGTTTAGACCTATCCTTCATATAACTACCCAAAACCCTAAACCCTCCAAGTAGGTGGAGCCTACTCCGCTTGCTCACATCATGGTGGCTCGGCTCTGCCAAAACTTGGCGTATCTGTGGGGCTTTGGGTTTAGGGCTTTTGGGTTTAGGGTTTAGGCTTTAGGGTTTAGGGCTTTGAGGTTTAGGCTTTAGGATTTAGGGTTTAGGGCTTAAGGGAGAACAGGTTATAGGGAATGAAAGCATGGGTTGTCTATGGGGACTGGAACTGGAGAGGGGATCCCTTCCCTCAAACGCTATAAACCTTAAACCCTCGTTCCAGCTCTTGGCTAAGGGAGCCATATGGCATGAAAGAGGGTGGATGGCCTTGTGCTCTTAGGGTTTAAGGCTTAGGGTTTATAGGCTTTATAGGGTTTATAGGGTGTAGGGTATAGGGCTTGGGTTTATAGGGTTTAGGGATTCCGAAGTGAATTTCAAGATTTCTTTCGCTTCCTTTCTGGACCCTGCGAGGACAGGCCTTGGTCGAAGGCAATGACAGGAGTGGAGTCACCATGTAGGGAACTTCTGTACGACTTATATGCCTTGGGTACGGCCCCCCCTCAGTAGCAGTTGGATAATAGTTAGAATATGGTTATGTATGGCCCTTAATAGGACCCCCAATATGAAAAATATCACTGGGTGGGGGCAGTACCCAATACATACCCTTTATACATAACTCTCCATGGTCCCTATATACCTCTGATATAGCGCTTTCGTGAGCTACCCCATTGGGAGGATTCCCTCCTGTAGTTGGTCCTAACTTAGGCTTCATTCCTGCAATGGCCTGCCCCCTATAAGCCTTAAAACCTAAACCCTATAAACCCCAAGCCCTCAACCCTAAATCCTATAAACCCTAAACCCTATAAACCCTAAATCCCATAAACCCTAAACCCTATAAACCCTAAATCCCATAAACCCTAAACCTGATAAACCCTAAAACCCATAAACCCTAAGCCCTAAACCCTGCAAATCCTATAAACCCTAAATCCTATAAACCCTGAGCCCTCAACGCCACCAAGGTGGAGCAGGGAGGAGGGCTGAGGTCGCAGCCTTAAGGGCTGCAAGGATTCTGGGAGCCGGCCAGGCTTTTGGAATCTGGTTCTTGAAGAGTTCAGTTTGGGCACTGCCCCCACTCTGGGGCAGTACCCAGAGTTCTGTCCTGACAAGTTCTTCTGACAAGCCTCGTATACTTTTTCCCGGCCTCAGCTGGAAGCTCCCCGTTCACTCTGTTATCTACGACTTTAGAGGTTGTAACTTCTATACCAGGATTCCACGAATCTTGGAGTCATCCTTACATGCGCCTATCGCTACCCCCAAAGCCTTGACAGGGAACCTTGGGTCTGCAGGTTCTTCACCAAGGAGCGCATGAACGCTCAAGCGTCCAAGGGGAAGATCCTTTGCAAGGGCTGCGGCTTCTTCTTTGGGGAGGTGGGGGAGCCAGCAGACCTACAGTTGTGGTTCAAAGTTCTTGTGTACAAATCCTGGCGAGGCCCAGACTAGTTGTCATTTTCATTGAGCATGCTCCCTGAGCTTTGTCTAAAACATGGCATCTCGAGACTTCAGACAGGATGTGGATGTTTTTCTGGTCCAAGCTTGACAGTTCTCAATCCGGATTTGGGGGGGTTGTCAAATCCCATGGGTCCTTATAGCTCTACAATATACCTGGCCCTAAAAATAGTTATATGGGAATCCTGTCGAGCCCTAAGTATAGACTATGTACCTATACATGGCCCTTTTGGAAGATGATGGGTACCAAAAAGAGCGACAATTTAGACAACTTTCCCTATGTACAGAGATGATCATCCCCGGTAGTGCTCTTGATACGGTTGTGCATGAAGAGCCTCAAGCCGTAGACCTTTCCCACGTAATGGCATGCCCTGATATGACGAGAAACTCTCCAGTTTTATAGAAGTCTCTGCGAAAGTCAGCTTTCCTCTTCAGGAGGCCCGATGCTGGCCAATGAAAGACCTTAACGCCTCAAGCTGTAATCACTGATCGCCAAACCTTGAGCTTCCCCTTTTCAACCCTAAACCCTATGTTTCCCGCAAGGGCAACCCGATGCGAACACATGTGCAGAACGCCTCTGACACGCGCTGTTTCCACCCTGAGGCCCGCAGCAAACCTACCTATTTGGCTAGCTGGGAATGAAGGAATGGAAAAGAAAATGGAAACGCCTATAAGACTGCTATTCCCAATCAAAGGCAAGTAAAAGCTTTAAGGGCTCCTCAGGGTGTAGGGTTGGGGGTTTCAGGTTGTGGGGTTGTATGGTAAAAGGATTTTAGGGTCTAGGTCTAGGGGGCAATGAGTTTAGGGTTTTGAAGTTTTGGGGTTCATTGTTTTGGGGTTTAAGGATTTGAGGGTCTAGGGTCGAATGATCGCAGGGTTTTAGGGTTTTAGGCTTTCAGAGTGGCCTGATTTTAGGTTGGTAGATTTTCGGGTTTACGTGTTTTAAAATAGGGTTACTTAAGATTTCGAGTTCAGGCTTCTAGCATGTGTGGGGGCTTAGCATACCCACGCCCAAGAACCTGGAAGCTATCATTGTAGTGTGAGTTTGGGGTTTTGGGCTTTGGGATTGTAGAGCTACGACTTCAGGGCTATGGGAATGAAATAGGGTTTAGGGTGGGAGGCTTGTAGGGTTTAGGATGCGAAGATGTAACCCAAACCCCTGATTAATAAGCCCCCTCCCCTTAATAGGGATTATAATAGGGATCCTAACATTTAGGCCCTTCAAAGGCCGGTGTTATTAATCATGGGTCTATAATAGGGTTTCAGGGGTTTAGGTTTGAGGGCTTGGGTCGGCACACTAGTATAGTCCTCCTTGAGTAGATAGAATATGGCCTTGGGTATATTACAATAAGATCCCCATATGCCCCACGTTCTATCTATTTAAGGGAACTATACTTCAAGACGAGTGGGGCAGTGAAACTCTCGATGGTTATTATGCAAGGATGATTGTAGGGATCCAGTTCCGCACGCGTTCTCAAGCTCCAGCAAGTCATGTGCAGGTTAAGGGGTAGTTGTGAGCGGGGATTGCAGGCAAATATGTTAGGCCGATAAGCGGACTACATATTATGCTGGCCGCCTGAGAGAGCTAGCAATCCGATTTATGATTCGCTTGGACTGCCCATGGAGCTCCAAGTGCCAATTCGGGCTTACCTAAACCTTGAAACCTTCTCTAAGGGGACTATGTATATATATATATACCCTGTTATAATGTAGTAGTTTCCACTTTTTCCATTATCCCAATAGAACCCCATTATGACCCTATATTACTAACCCCTGTAATCCCTGTAGTTTCCTTTTTCTTTTCCATTATCCCAATATAACCCTCGATTGCTTAAGGGGTCTGAGATTCCAGCCTTCGGGTTTAAGGTTTAGGGTTTAGGGAGGGGGCTTGGATTTCGAGATTGGAGTCTACAGCGTGCTTGGAAGTTTCACGGTTGGCTAGTTATAAGATGTTACACGTGGGGTTCTAGGCAGGATAACTACAGTGATGTAGGGGGGTTTCAGAACCTGCTCGAGACCGCTAAAGGACGCCCAAGTCCTGTGAGAAGCTCGAGGCCGTCAATGGATGCCTTAGTCCTATGAGAAGCTGCTTGGAGGTTCCCGGTAACTACAGCCGAATTGTTGCTGTACCTACAACCCAATCATGAGCCCTCTAGGTTATGCTGACTGCCAGCCATTATTCAGTCCAAAGTACCCTGAATCTCCAAGTAGGCGGCCGAGTACTACCTGCGGCCCTGCCAAGACGAGCTGCCTTCTGTCTTGCCGGAGGAGGGCCTTTCCAGAGCCTTGTCTGTGCTAATATCCTCATCCTAAAAGGAGTACACCAAGCCCCGAGTACTAGACACCCCCAACGCAATACAATCATGTATTGGGCAGAATGTTCAGTAGATTTAGTCTAGGGAGCTCGGGAGAATTCATTAGTAAGGGATGGATTTCTTGTGCTACGCTTGACTGAAGCTTGTGGGTCTGCGCGCCCGTTTTTTTGCCGGTGGTTTCTTCTGCTCTGAACGTCATGGAATCCATGTTGTTGCCAGCTTGCATTAAAACAAACGTATGTGCTACAACCGTTTAGGGTAAAGCTTGTGGCCCATTCAGGAAGTGAGCTTGTGATGAAGTCTAATGTTTGCGACAACTTCATGATGTCGCTTATGCTCTGCGAGAACATGTTATCTGCTACCGGAAGCTATACGCGAGTCCTACATCCTAAAATCCTTAAATCTCTATACACCCTAACACCCCAAACCCGAACACCCTACGCCTTGGACGCCCAGCTGTAGAATCCGTCAACAACCCGAGCTCTGACCCCAAGACCAAGACCCTGCAACCTCACGGTTTAGGGTCTAGGGTTTAGACCCTTCAACCAGAACACCAACCGGAAAGCCTATTCGGTTCTAGATTACATCACGGCACCTAATATCTAGGGGTACCAAAATCGGACCCTAATTTTGGCAACTACCCTAAACCCTAAACCTTGTATACCCCTAGATAAGCCCCTATATCCTCCTTGAAAGGTACCAAAATGGGACACTAATTTTGGGAAATTAGGGGTTTGGGGTTTAGGTGTTAAGGGTTTATGTTTCAGGGGCCTAGGGCACTTTAACGAATTAATGTACGATGGCTCCCGAAAAGTGAAAGATTTCTGGGAATCCTGCCTCTACTTGAAACATTGCTGGGCTCTACGGGTCACAACAAGAGCGAGCTGTTTATTTGAGGATCGAGCTCCCCCCTTCCCAGCACCAGCTTGAGCTGTCCATGAAACCTCCGGTGGAGCTTCTCCTGCAGCTGCCTGCAACTTCTCCAACTAACATGGAAGCCCAAAAGAGGGCCTATAAAGACTGGCGCTGAGTATTGTCCGTTGAAGGGCGCTCTAGAGGGGTGTCCGCGCTAGGTCTCGAGGAGGGGAAACCCTAAAACCTTCAAAGCGAACCCCAAACGTTTACGTTCCCTACATACCCCAAGGTTTGCCAAGGGGATGCTAACAAGCTCCTGCAAGTCCCTATTCATTTGCCCTAAACCTCAACCCCTAAACCCAAAACCCTAGACCCTAAACGCAGGCGCCTCCAAAAAGCCCGACTCATCAACGGACCCGGGCCTCGATGCAGCCCAAAGGACCGAACCTGAAGCGTGCATACCTAGGCTTCCCGCACGCCCATGTTTAGGGTTTAGGGAAAACGGAAACGGGATTAGGGTTAGGTTTAGGGAAAAGAGTCTAGGGTTTGGCGTTTAACAATTAGAGTTTAGGGTGTAGGGGAAAGGGTTTAGGGTGATGATAATCATAGTCATCCTGATAACAGTACTAGCAGAAGAAGCAACAGGAAAATCACCTACTTGCCAACATGTTGGGGGTTGGGAAGGCCAGTATTGGTATTCGGGAGGTCCAGGTAGCAGCTTTTTACTTGAAGCTAAACGCGATGTCTGACCTCAGGGGCGATCTGGAAGCGCTGAAGGCACTTGTACACAAGGGCTGGGACGCTCGGAAGGCAGGATTGTAGGCTTTGGGTTGTAAAGGGTCTCCCAACTCAGGGTCACCCTAAACCCTTATAGTTCCCCTTAAGTAGATAGAATATGGGGTATATGAGGATCTTATTAGAATATACCCAAAGGCATGCTCTATTTATTTCAGGGGGGCTATAACCCTAAGCCCAAGAGATTATGGTGCTACAGTTTCGGGTTGGGGCTGTCCAAAGTCAGGGCCTAGGGTAGGTGTCCCAAACTGCAAGTATTGCGGATGGATCACGGGCGGTGGGCCCCGTCATTCCTGGGTAAAGACCTACCTCATGTGCCTCTAGGGCCCGCGGATCTTATAGAGCCGCATATGCTATGCTAATTACCGGCTTCGAGGTCAGAATTGTAATTTTGAGTTCGGAAACATGTTGGTTATTACGGAGCTTTGGGAAACTTTGGGCAACTCACGCCGGTGATTATAGAGCTTTGAGGGAATAATGTACTTATCTAGAGTTCGGGAATTCCAAATCGCAGGCCACGGACCCTAGGGGCAACGGAGCCCTTCACTGGGCTGCAGGTGCAGGCCACGCAGAGGCCGTTTAGGGTTTAGGGTTCCGTGGGGGGGTTAAAGGGTGAAAGGCTTTGAACTAAGTAGGGTTGAGGGTTTAGGGTAATTAGGTGGGACCTTGCTACAGCGCTATCACTTTATGAATTTTGGCTTGCCTCTATTTTGTGTTGAGAGACAATGAGGGAGCCAAGAAGTGCTCATTAAAGGGCAACCAGCTTAAGTGTGTGCGTGTGAGTGGGCGCTGCAAAAAAAAAGGGTGGGATCCCTGCTTGAGGGCTCGCGTAGAAGGGATTGCACTTATAGTCTCTTAGGATCTATATTGGGTCCCTTCCTTACGGAAACTGCCGTGGTCTGAGCATTCTGGAGTTGAAGTTCTCAAGGTCTAAGGCTTTTTCAAGTTTGAGGCATTCAATTCAGACCTCAGACCACATGCAGACTTGGATTTATGGCTTACCCAAAGGGTCCATGTAGCTATCTAGCTTATACTTCCTTGGGCCCAAAGTAGCTCTATAGGAACCCTTTTGGGCATTAAGTCTATACCATTGGAGGACCCCCCCACCCTGTAGTAGTGGTATAATAGGACTATAAGAGGACCCTGATATAATTACCATTATCCCTTATAATCACTATTACTGGGTGGGGGGTCCACCTAATCTCTACCATAATAATACATCCACATGGACCCTTTGGCCTCCCTAAAGCCTAAGCCCTCAGCCCTATACATCAAGTTTAGCTTGTAAGGTATGGAGTTCAGAGTGAGGGTAAATAGGGAATAAGGAAGTCTACATATTGGGATTATATCCGGATTATATTCCCATATCCCTACTAAGAACCTGTATGTTTTGAGGCTTGGAGTGAGAAAAGGTGCGAGTTAAGAGGCAAGGTCTATGTAATTTGCGAGAAAGGGAGGGAGGGGTGGGGCAGGCTTTCAGACATAGCCATTGGGATTTACGTTTGATTTAGATTCAGGGGTATCTGGTACTGGTAGAGGGAGTAGGATGTCAAGCTCTTACCGCTGAGCTGATACCCTAAGGGCCCAAGTAGCTAATAATCATATACTTACTCACAAGCTGTACCATAATTCCTATTGCCCAAAATCCAGGTACCTAATTATTGGGTACTTGGACCCTGTGGAATACAATGAGTGTCAGGTCTGCACATATCTGCTGCACGAGCAGCCTGGATGAAATTTCGCGGGGCCGGGGGAGTTGCCAAGAAGCCTAAACGGTTTGGGGTTTTAGGGTTTTAGGGTTTAGGGCTTATGGATCCCTAAACCCTAAATCCCTAATCTCTGAAACCCTTACCTGGGGTAGCCCCATGCTTGCAAATCACTTCACTTTGGAGGGGACCTTGAGTAAATCCGACTTTCATAGAGACCTCGGAAGAACATCAACACCTGCTCCGCGCCTTTGCCTGTTCTTGGCTTGCATCATCTGAACTCTAGAAAATTGAGAGATGGATTTCAACATGTGTTATGCAGGCCTTCCCAGATTCATGCTCTTGTGCCTTACCTATCGTTATTATTCGCATTATCCTTATTACTATTCAGACCACGATTACTACTACTATTACTATTGCTTTTACTACTATATGATCACACCTCAGTGCAAGTTTGTCAGAGCTCCAGGCAGGCCTTCATGGTGCTCCAGATTTTCTCGCTGAAAAACAGGCCCGCCCTCCTTTGTACATGTAACCCCCCACATACCCCTCAAAACCACTGTTGCTCCTTTGAGTCAGTGGAACCACCGCAATTACCCCACGACTTACAGACAGCCCTTCTAAGGCATAAAGTAGGCACCCATATCAGATGACTGTCTCTTAGAAGTTACAAACCTACAGACCTAAGGTGGGTGCAAGACAGTTGAAGATGGGTGGAAACGGAAACTCAACCATGTATATAAGCGCAACACTTTTGTTTAGTTGTCTTCTCCAGGTGGCTAGGAGCCCCCTGTACCACTCCCGAATTTGGAACAATATTAGGAGTTATTAAGCTACATAGAGTCCTTCGTAGCTCCTTAAACCCTGGGAGGGTACATTTGGGGGGGGTTGTATTGTAACTCTCAAGGTGGGTTATCAACTTCGAGCTTCAAGGCTAAGGTGGTTGAGCTGCCGAACGTAATGTCGTGAACCTGCAGCCCCCAGCGTGTGAAGCCCGGAGCTCTCAGACTTCAGCAAGGCACTTGACATCCGAATGAAAGCCCAGGCTCAAAATGGATGCGCGGCAGCGCAACTTGGAACCATGCAGCCTAAGTATGCGTTGCTTATGTGGATGTCCAGCAGGCTTAGCGCGAAGAGTATGTAATCCCGACAGAGTGCACTGCAAAGTATAAGTTTGCACTAAACCCTAAACGATTTCGAAAGACTAAACCATGGTCCTTCATGGATTTTGGCTCCCTACACAAACCCTACCATAATGGATCCTTATCTTAAGCTGTACAAAACTTGATCCCCATACTAATCCTTATCTGATCCTCTCAGACAGTCCTAAAGCCTTAATCAAATACCCCAAGCCCTAAACTCCAAACCCCAAAAATCCCGAACCATAGTCTGAGGCACCTCTAAGCATCATGGGCGCACGGCCCTTCACTGGGCAGCGCGGACCTTCGGCCAAAAGCAGGATGCAACAGGATCTATAGGGGATATGTAGTGAGATGTAGGGATTTACAAGGATTTTCGGAGTTTTAGAGGGACTTGTAGGGATGTATAAGGATGTAAAGGGGCATATCTCAAAGCGTCGTGATGTATAGGGTTGCCTTGGGTGCCTTGGTCCCAGTGCATGTTTGAATAGGGTCTACGGTTTGCAGCGGCAACGGTTTGCATTGGCGACTTCGGTCTCGGGACTTCAGGAACGGCCACACTGAAGTCTGCGCGCTGCTGCTGCGCCTCGGTATCCGAATCCTACATGGCCTGGCCTGCAATTTTTGCCTTCCTAAGAAGTGTTGTATTGTAGGAGTCGGAAATGAAAAGTCTTCTTGCGGGTTGTGGTGCTGGTGGCGCTGGCGGTGGGGGTGGTCGTGGTGGTGGCGGCCGTGGCGGCTGCGCCAGGTGCGCGGCGGGGGCGGGGGAGGAGCAGGGACGGAGACGGTGGGGGCGGCAGGGGGTGGCGGTGGTGGTGGTCGCCCTAGCAGTAGCAATAGCAATAGTAGAAGTGGCAGTAGCAGCAGTGGAAGCAGCAGCAGGAGGAGGAAGAGGAGGAGGTCGAGGGGGAGGTGGAGGGGAGCAGGAGGAGTAATAATACTAAATGTTGCTTTTGGTTTGTTGTTTGCCCACGCTGCCCTTCCAGGGATGCTGCCGGGGACGACTTTGCGGATGCTGAGACAGACGGTGGCGACACCCCCTTGATGCTTGCCCCTCTGTGCAGAATAGGAGGCTGCCCAAAAATCATCCCTTCTTCGGGCCTGTGCACGAATTTGGAGGGTTAAACATACTGTTGATGGATGAGATCCTGCACCACCTTAATGCCCCAAGGTGCTAGTAACTACAGTAGTTTAGGGTTCTAAGTGGTGCAAGATTTTCTATGCAGACTCTCACCTTCGCGCATGCCTAGAGAAGTTTGCTACACTCGTTTGGTCCCAGCTCTGTGGGTTTTATAGTGGGCTTGAGGCATCTCTGTTTGCGTGAGTGCTGCAAGAGTCTCTCTAGAGTTTGACCTCGTCTTCAACATCATGTACCTTGCTTTCTTGTGCCTCTTATCATAGGCTTTGCATACCACACGTCGTAAACACTCGAAGAGTCCCAAGCCAGCATGCAGCTAGAGCCAAGGCAGCCTGGCAAGGGCATGTGGACTGCTGTCGTATGCTGGTGAGCCGTCGCGCAGACGCGCATCATCGGAACAGTTTGGGCCTCAGAGGGCTTTGGGCTTCCTCGGGTCTCCGAAGGAATGGGACTTCCAACAAGGATCCTGGTATTTGTTACACGAGTAATGCCATAACAGAACAGGCCGGAAGCATATTTTTTACATGTGATGGTTTGCCGCAATAGCCCTGCTGAGAGTCCAGTGCTTGATTACTCATGATGCGGCTTGTACCAGGAGGCTGGACAATATCACATCTCAAGTCTCAGAAACTGATTGCAATCTCCACCCCCAAAACCTTGACCAGACGTTTCAAACCTTAAGTTAAGACTTAGGCCTCAATGTTTTCACATGACAATGGTGTTGACCATTGCCATTGAGGTTGGGGTGGTCGATTTGGGGGGGGGGGGGAACTTGCTTGAGTTTCAGAGAAGCATGCGTTGAATCTCCGAGCGGCAAGCAACGACGTGCAGGTAAACAAGGTACGAGTGCCTTACAATCTACACAGCCCCCACCCAAAGGGTCCATGTAGGAATATAGTATATACCTAGTAAGGGTTTCATAGACTTACCCTGGGCCCAAGTATAGACTATATAGCTATAGTCTAAACTCCTGGCATCCCCCTTAATAGACCCTATAGTAGTCCTCTACATAATCCCCTATATAACCCCCCTTAAGGAGTTTAGACTATAGCTATATGGACCCTTTGGGCCACTTTGGGCGGTTTAGCGCACAGGCTGGGGATGCAATGCCATGCACAAAGCCGCACGAATGGATGGGGCGAGCTCATCACTGGCGATGCTGGAGTGGCTGGCTTAAAGCTTAAGGGTTTTGGGGTTTTGAGAATTACCAATACCATATTCCTAGGATCCATGTATGATGTTGGTATAGGGTACCTCAAACAGACTCCAAGATGATATAGGTAAGTATCACTGTATTACAGAGCTTTGGTTTTAAACGGCCGGGGCGCTAAGTAGGAATAAACAATTTTATCTAGCCTGTTGTACTTGGGCCCAAGGTTTAGGCACAAGTATTCATTGTGGGTGGAAGCTTGGGTGGCAGCAGCCTGGATCATCCCTACGACCCTAATAGTCCCCCTTAAGTAGATACAATATGGCTTTGGGTATACATAACAAGATCCCCATATTCTATCTACTTAAGGGGGACTGTAAACCTTAATCAGCATTCCCTAAACCTTACACCCTCATGATTCAATCTGCGGATGACTTATGACAGAAGCATAGCTTTAATCACCCACAGGGTCCTTTCTTGCATGCGCTTGGGTGCATCATGGGCCTAAGTATTGTCGTTCTTGAAGTAGAGCACGGCGAAGTCTTGCCGTCTTGCTGGCTTCATACCGCCCTTAACACACTAGACTCCTGGCGGTCGGCCTACAATTTTGTGTGGCGTTTAAGCCAGAAAGGGCAAGGGATTATAGTCTTGGGTCATAGTGGTAATTGGTGCCACCTTGAGCGCCACTACTCATACACTCCGATTCGATAGGTCTTCAAGACATGCCTCACGTAATCAGTCATATAGAGACCCCAGAACCCCCACAGAATCAAAATCCAACATATCCCTGAGGTCCTAAGGGGCCCCCATGTGAGAAATCCCTACTACATAGTTCCCCTTAAGTAGATAGAATATGGGGTATATGGGGATCTCATTATAATATACCCAAAGCTATATTCTATCTACTTAAGGGGGACTATGTGGGCAGTCAGACTGAAAGCTGAGGTATTTGATCTGCAGCCGGGTGGATGCCAGCCTTGTGAACTGCAACGGGCACAACTCCCTGCACAAGGCCTTGGGCATTCAGGGCCTTAAGTAGATAGAACATAGGGGTTATATATGGATAATGGCAAAGAAAATGGAGACCACTATTTAGGGCTTAGGGTTTAGGGTTTATCCCAAGCCCGACATGAAGGTCTTCCGAGCTTCTAGTTTATGCTGCTTTTGCTGGTCAACTATCGCAGTTTGTCGAAGTGTCTGGCGTACGCCGAGCCCGAGGAGAACGCAGGTTGTTAATCGGGCAATCATCTAATGGTGCTGCATCCATGTCTTGATCTGTAGATTGTTGCCAAGTACTTCACCCTAATATAGCACTAATATACTATATAGTCGTTGCCGTGTTCTTTTCCATTATCCCTGCATAACCCCTATGGCCCTGTATCCCTATACAAACCCATATATCCCTATTGAGATGCTGCAGTAAGTCTCCAGATGTCAACCTTGCCATCAACAGGTAAACCCTAAACCCTAAGGCCCTAAACCCCAAAACCCTAAAACCCTAAACCCTAAACCCTAGCCGTCCTAGCATCCCCTACAGGTTGCTTTGGTTACCTCAGCGCCCAATTGAAGGACTCTAGGCTTATCATATGAGCTATAGTCTAAACTCCTTAAAGGGGGTTCTATTCTATAGGGGATTCGAAAGGCGAGTATTATAGGGCGTATTACGGCGGATACTAAGAGTTGAGACTATAGCTCATATTGTCTCTTTGGGTGGGCCCCTATCATGGGGGTATGGGGTTACCAGAACCCTCTCACTATCAGTGATAGACTCCACGAGCTATGGCAATCAGGAGTCCTCTTCACAGTTCCACAGTTCAGTCCCTAAACCCAAGACATCCCAAAATTAAACTAAAACACGTGACCTCAAACCTCAAACAGCATGGTGAAAGTAAAACCGCATGAACACCCTCACCCTGGCCTGCAAGTGGGCATTGTCACTTCTAGACTTGAAAGCCCAAGGCAGGTACCGTTCATAGACCTAGAGTTTCAGGGTAACCCTGGGGCTCCGTGTCTATAAAGAATACCTACATGGGGTCCCCAAGTCCATGAACACTACCTATATCGGGCTATTCGGGGCCCTAGGTTAGGGCTCAAAACTTGCGTGCAAGGCGGCTCAATTCGGTTCTGTGCCTGCTGCAAGGCACGCACGGCAAGAAGCGGGCGTCAGAGTTCAGAGATTTAACCTCTCGCCAACTGAGCTTCAGCCTAGACTCCTAGTAACCCCCTTCATATCCCCTATGGTACTCCCCTGTGTAATCCCCCGTATAAACTCGCTTTAAGGAGTTTAGATTGTTGCTCAACTAGCATGGAATCTGGGGTGAATAAGAGTGAAAATAGCTTGAGGCATGTGAGGTCAAGGGCCCGCTTAGCTTCATTTTTCTGAGGTTTTGAATTTAGGGTTAGTGGTTTGTTCTTTGATGTTTGGGGTGCACACCTCAGGGCTGCATATGAACCATAGTCTAAACTCCTTAATTGGGGGGGGGGGTTATGTAGGGGATGAAAAGTGAACTACTATGGGGGTTATTAAGGGGGTTACTAGGGGTTGAGACTATAGCTTATACAAGGTTCTGTGGGGTTGAAAATTGGGGGTCTTGGGTATGCTGGTCGGTGGCTTTTATTTAAGGACAGTGGTTGGCTTTGCATGGAGTAACCAAAGTACCCGACCCAAACAGACAGTGTATCGAACGTGGGCAGATCATGGGCCGTTGTTACGTTATGCATTATTTCACGGAATCTAATATCTATTGGGGTATCAAAATGGGGCCCTGATTTTGGGAACTACAGCAGTTGTGAGTTGTTGTTTAAGGTCTAGTTATACCACTCTCGGCTCATGAAGGGAAACCTCGGCAAATCTAGGTAGACAGACGCACCAGTCGTAACCCATCAATGCCGTATAGCCGATTACGAAAACTACTGTACATAGCACATAGCACTAGCTTTCCGCAATATGCCTACCCGGCGGCAATTCAGTTTGTGAGTTTGCTTCCCAGAGGATGGCTAAACGCTAAACCTGGATTTGCATGGGGCGCCTTTGCTTCTGCGAGAGTTATCCCTAGTGCAGCCTTAAGCAACAGGTTTTAGGGTTTGGGGTCCAGGGCTCTAGGCTTAATTAAAGGGTTTGGTTTGGTCTAGTATTCAAGACTCTGGGTTTAGGGATTTAGGGTTTACGGTTTAGTAGGCCGTATCCATATAGGCAGCAAATAGCCTCAAGGGCCCTTGATTGAACAAATGAAAGCAAGGCGGACACAGCTTTCCACCCAGAATCGATTTGTGTGAGTGCAGCATGTAAGGATACCCAAACATGGTACATTGGGTATAAAGTGGATGCATCCCCATTGCAAGGGTACGTCGGTCGCTCGATCACTTCAACCACATTAGGCCTTCAGGCACGCCCAGGATATAGTCTTTTTTAAGTAGATAAAACATGGCTTTGGGTATGTTATAACAAGATCCCCGTATACCCCATATTCTATCTACTTAAGGGGGACTATGGAGATGAAATCCAAAAGCTCCTGCCAGACTGCTGTTGGACTCTGGGCTTCGTTCGCAGGCAGCGGTGGCGCCGGATAGAGCCACTTCTGCTTCGAAAGTAAAGCGAAGGTGAGTAGGTTCAGGAGATTTAGGGTTGGGTATTCGTTTCCATGCAGTTCTCGATGTTCAACTGTGGGTTTCTCTCCAGCAAAGTTCTTCAACACCTTCAACCCTAAACCTCAAACCGAACATGCATGCTGAAACGTAAGCCCCACATCACAGCTCTGCAGTCCTCCCAAGCAGGCAACATGGCCAATATGGTTTATACTGAATTGCCAATGGAGCTCCTGTACAGCTATTTTGTGGCGCAAATGCATACGATATGGTACTTTCCCAAAAGAGGAGACCTCAATATAGATCCCCAAATACTATGATCTTATGGTTGGGAATCCCGGAAAGGTGCCCCTAATTTTGGGAAAGTACCATATGAGCTATAGTCTAAACTCCTTGAAGGGGATTATATACAGGATTACATAGGGGAGTATTCTCGGGCTTATTAAGGGGGATTCTCTGAGTTTAGACTATAGTTCATAGAGCTACATGGACCTTTGGGAAAGGACTTGAATTCGGAAGGTTGAGGGCCTGCATGGCTTAATCCCACGATCCAAGCCTCCCCTTTGAGCCTGCTATAACACAGGAAAACATGCTTCATGTCTTTCTATATATACACAGAACATATGTATGTACGTACATACATACATACATACATACATTACATTACATTACATTACACTAATTACATTACATTACAGTACATATATATATATATATGTACACATATATGTGTGTGTGCATGCATACACACACACACATATACATATATATGTGTGTGTATACACGCAGCAGCCACTATGCCGCTTCAGTCGGCTAGGACCGGAACTCTCCCTCAGCTTTGGCCTTCGCCGCCGGCTTCCGTGCCCTGGCAGCGGAGCTTCGCCATACGGAAGACCTGCTTCTTGGACATTTGCTGATTTTTTGGATTTTTTAGGGATTGGGATTTAGGGTTTATAGGATTTGGATTTAATTTAGGGGTAGGATTGGGGGTTTGGGATTTAGGGTTCAGGGGCTAGGACTTAGGGTTTAAGATGCAGGGCACGCAGAGTTTGGGAAGTTTAGGCGCTCAATGGCCTTCGAGCTCCTGCTTTGCGGGCCACAGTCCAGTTGCGTAATGATGCAGGGCCGTAGGGTTTAGGATTCGGGACTTAGAGTTGAAGGGTTTTAGTTCAGGCTTCAATGCTTAATGGCATAATGTATGTGTATAGGCTAAAAGGGCTAGATACTTACTAGACCATTAAGGGGGAACCAAACGGAAAGGAACATGGAACATGAAATAAAACTGGGGTTATCGGCCACTCTACATGTCCTATATTCCTTGCAATACTGTGGTATAGGGTTTCCAGAATAGACTTCGACATGGTATTCGTGATTTTCCAGATTTCTACAGCAGATTCTTGTTACGGCTTACAGTGGCTTTGTGCCATCGGACTTGTAGGTAGGTTGCCATGTGATATCCTCCCTACATCATAGCAGAAGATGTAATAGAAGGAGGAGAAGGAGCAGCAACGATCAACCTGCCAGGATTGTTTAATTAGGGAGTTAGTGTAGGGTTTGGGCACCACAACCTACTGAACCCTCAGCTCTGAACTTTTGTTTTAAACCCTAACCCCTAGAAACCCTAAACCCTAACCCCTAAACCCCTAAACCCTAACCCTTAACCTTAACCTAAACAGCGGTCCTTCAGCAACTTGCTCTGCACCACGGCCACGCAGGCTTCCCAAGCCTTTTCGGCGGAGGA
>CAJNIZ010010235.1:0-12415 GCA_905231905.1 Symbiodinium pilosum | reverse complement strand
GGGGTCCCTCCTGAAGTCCTTAGACGCCAGAGCCCAGGGGCTGCCCCATCCTGGGCCTGGGCATGTTGGCTCCAAAGCGCTCTTCTCCCAACAGGTCGGGTAAGGTACCACTGATCCTCCCTTGGAGACGCCAGATGCCCCATACCCGGCCAGCGGTGTGAAGGAAAGGTTGATGCAGAGGCTCACGAACTTCTGGATCTGTAGCAAAAAATCTTTCATCAAATGCGAAAAACCCTATATAATCCTATATAACTCTACGACCCCCAAGTTCCGCTATCCTGGGAATTGTCGGAGTTTAGCCGGGCAAGGTCCCTGCACGAGCTTGAATGTCAACAGCACACCTCCGGTACTAAGGGAATCCATGTCCTACCCTGAACCCTGCACCCTGAACCCTAATCAACAAACCCCCTCCCTATTAAGGGATTATAACAGGGATCCTAATATTGAAAGGGAGTGGGTTTATTAATCATGGGTCTACATTACACCCTGAACCCTTAGGCCCTAAGCCCTCGCCTGAACTAAATTCTGCCCTGCCACCCAGCCAGGGCGATACGCCCGGGATCTGCTTGCCAATCACCTGGTCTCTGTCATTCTGTTGATGGAGGAAATCTTGCACCACTTTGAGCCCCTAAACTACTGTAATTCCTGGGACTTTGGGGACTTAAGGTGGTGTAGGATTTCATCCATCAACAGTTGGGCATAAGGGAGTATTTGGAGTGGTCCTGAGAATAAGGTTCCCCTGACAACCGAGAGCAGGAGAGTGAGAGAGATGTAGATGCATGTCTTGTATAAGTTTAGATGAATACATGCATATATATATATATGTCTCTATATGCAAAAAAGGTCTATAATAGGGATCACATTAGGGGCTTTATATATTCATGATAACACTTCGGAATACTATCTATCTGTTAATAAGTTGGGGCAGTATCATTATATATATATATATGCGCGTGTGCGTGTATGCGTGTATGTGCATGTAGAGATATCCATACGCATGGCACGGGCTAATAGGGGTCTCTCTCAGGGCTTGTGTTGGGAAACGCCCACGTAGGGATATGTAGAGTCTACACGGATATAGGGGTGAGGGGTGAGGGCTTCCGGTTTTTAGAAAACAGGCATCCCTGTTCTTGGGAGTCCCCCTTACTAACCCTGCTTTCAGGAAAATGTATATCCCCTTAAAAAAAACATCCTGTGCAGCGGCGGTGTGAAAATTACAGATACTGCGACACTTGGCGGAACTAAAGTGAAAACTGAAATGATCTGCAGGATGTTTCTCGGTAAGCCCTAAACACTAAACCCTAAACCCAAAGCCCTAAACCCCAAACCCTTAGCCCTAAGCCCTAAATCCTAAAGTTTCTCGGTTGATACTTCAGAGTCATCCCACCCAGGCCAGCTGGATCAACCTTTTCTGGGCGGTATTCTAACTAAAGGCACCCAAATGAATGGGTTGCTGTTGAGGAACCTAAATTAAGTTACCATAATGGGTGTATACATATATAGTAATTAGTATGGTTTCCCCAATATAGCAAGTTAAGTTCAATTCCTTAACAGCAACCCAATGATGTATGAATCGGGTCCCTCATACCAGAAAAGGGGCAAGTTTGAATTATCCCACAGCGCCACTTAGAATTGCAGCTGCTCCCCTCTACCCTCAACCCTAAACCCTGAATTCCCTAAATCCTAAACCCTAAACCCTGAATTCCCTAAACCCTAAACCCTAAATCCCCTCAACATGCTCGTCCAGCGGCTTTGGTTCAGCACAAACGATATAACCTGCCGGGAGCGACGTGTTCGGGACCCGTCAGGGTTTGCGTTTCAGATCTTGTCCTTCTGGGTTTGGGTTTAGGGTTTAGGGTTCACAGGCCTACTTACTGATTCTGGAGATCTCTCTGAGCCCCAGACTAATTCCTATGTCATTCCCTAACAACAATACCTATGCTCTCCTTCCCCGACTTCCGCATCAGCACATATAAGTTCATGCAGTTGATGTGTGATACCTCAGTCGAGGTTGAGGATCTCATTCTACATCCCTCAAAGCTCCCCCCTTCAAGGGATGTATGGTGTATACATGGGGTATAGGGTTTGGGGTTTAGGATTTAGGGTGTAGGTTTTACTGAGAGTGTAGAATTCTGTTAGCAGCTAGCATCCTCGGTGGTCATGCAGGGGTGTGGAACCTACTTTGAAGAGGGAAAGGCTGTTAACTCACCAGCCCAGGGATGGGTGTTGAGATACTTGGCCTATGTGAGAAGATATGTTGATATATGAGCCCTAACCCCTAAATCCAGGTAAGAGCAACATCGTCTGAAAAAGGCCGGTCACGATAGATGGTTATAGGAAGTTACACTATGGATAAACTTGTCACGAAAAAGCTTACGTTTCAAATCCTAAGCCCCGAGCCTTAAACCAAAGGGGTTTACAGTTTACCGTGTGCGGTCAATCATGCTGAGCAATTGGTATGTTGAAGCTGACTACATCTGGGCACATAGATAACCCTTCAAGGGACCGAACCCAAAACCCTAAGCCCCCTATATCCTACACCCCAACCCCCCTAAACCCTACACCCCTAAACCTCCTAAACCATCCTAAAACCTAAACCCTCCAAATCCTAAACCCTCTTCAACCCGAAACCATCCCAAAAACTCCGACTCAGCCTCGGAAATGTCGCGCTGGTCCTTTTCACCCGCGCAGTCGATCTGACCCCCGGAGAAAAACCATCCGCGAGTCTCCTTTGTTTCCCTAAGGGTCCAAGTATCCAGTTTAGGGCTAACGAGGGTCACTTCAAAGGATTATATGGGGGTGATATGGGGGTTTCCTAAAATTAGGGGTACCCTTAGAGGGGACTATAGGGGATGTATAAGGTTTAGGGATTAGTTTAGGTTTTAGGGTTGAGAGTTTCCCAAATTAGGGATACCATGTTGCGGGCTCCTATAATAAGGAATCCGGGATTTTGGGGGTCTATATAGGGGTCCCCTTATTGAGGGAAACCACCACATGGGGGTTGCAAAGAGGTTACATAGGGGTTATATTAGGGGTTACGAAGGGTCATATCCGGGTTACATAGGCATTGTATAAAGCTCAGGGTGGAGGGTTTGAGTGTTTAGGATTGACTGTAGGATTTAGGCTTGTGACGCCTTGAAGGGTTTGAAAAGAGTTGGCGTGTAGGACTGACAAGGGATTTAGAGCTTGAAGCTCGCAGGTTTTCTAGGACATACTAAGGCTTAGGGCAAAAAGGGGGTCAAGTCGTGAGGGCCTTACATTAGGGTGTAAGTCGTGTAGAAGCTTCAACTTCAGCACGGGGTTTGGAAGGCTCTAGGGTTGATGAGGGCTCAGTGTCTATGAAGCTGGTTGCGGCCGCAGATTTCAGCGGAAATTCCTTCTTGGGTATAAGTGGGTTGCTGGGAAGGAGCTCAAATCAGGTCACCATAATCTGGGCATATAGTGAACACATGTAAATGACATGGTTTCCTGACTTATAACGATAACCTATTTGAAGTTCCTTTGGGGGTTTGCCCTAAACCCTAAACCCTAAAGTTCTTGGCAGCTCTTGGGCCAAAGCTTGGAGCTAAAGGAGTTTCAACTTCTGCTATCCGGGCTTCCGAGGTGCCACAACTAGGAGTCGAAAATCTGGGAAGCCCCCAATTTAGATTTCCATTTTATTTTCCATTCTCCCCCATAAAACCCCTTATGTAACCATAATTTTACCCCCATATATCCCCTATAAGGTCATTTTGGCGATAGGTATTCTAAAACAAGTGCGATTTGGGTGGTTGTCAAAATTATGATCCCTTTTTGGGGTGCCCTAAATATTAGGTGCTGTATTATAGTAGGGATTCAAAAAGGGACCATGATGTTGACAACCACCCACTTAGGCACCATGGAGTTGGTAAGTGCGTGTGCCTGGCAATACTTTGAAGACAACTGGGTTGCTGTTAAGGAACTTAATTGAAGGTATTATATTGGGGGAACCATATTAATCATTATATATATATACCCATTATGGTAACTTTATTTAAGTTCTTTAACAGCAACCCAGACAAGGATTTCAACAGTTCAAGCAGGATTGGCCACAGCTTCGACAGCTTCACGGCGCACAGAACCCTGATACTCCCAGCAATGGCCAACCCTGGAAATCGACATCAAATACAATCAATAGTTCCCCATATAACTGACGGACATGGGTTCCTTTTTTTGAGGACTATATTAGGGACTATACTAAACTACAGGAGGGACCTCTATGTCCGCCGTTAAAGGTCCCTGAATAGGGCTATTATTGACACTAGCTCAGATGCGAAGGCACAAGTTGCCTCTACTACTTGAGGTCATTCAAAAAATGCCCTCTCTTACAGGTCAAGGGTTTGGGGTTTAGTGTGCAGCCGGCAAAGACATAGGAATTGAAAATGACGGTCTAAAACCTCCCAACACTCTGATACAACGCTCATTTGCTGCCCCTTTGTACACGACACACGAAACATTCCCTACGGCAAGGAAAGTTACAGAAGAATTTTTTGGACAATGGTTAATGAGAACCCGCAACGTTCCCCATGCAAAACTCTGTGTCCCTCAAGTGTCCAGGTACCCAATTCGGAGAAACAACCTGAACCCCAAACCCTTTCTTCACCCTGTTCTATTACATTTTCCATGGTCTTTTCCCTCTGATTCTCCATTCTTGGGGATACCCCTAAACTCCCTACGCCCTGAACCCTACAGCCCTAAACCCCAAAACCCCAACTGGGCCCAGGCGCATACTCCAGGATGATATATCCAGCCTGGGCCAACTCTTGGGCCTGTACCACATACCTTCGCGTACACTTGAGGGTTTTAGGGTTTAGGCTTTGGTGTTTAAGGCTCCTTTAAATGGTGTACAGGCAGAGATAGGGTTGAGGGCTTGGGGGGTTAGGGTTTAGGGTTTAGGTTTCGGCAAAGGTGTCAGATGTTGAGACGTGCTGAGTTTTGGTTTTAGACTCTCAAACCGTAAACCAAACACTCCTCCAGGAATACATACTTCCAGTTCCAAGCACTTTCATAGACTTCCTAAAGTCAATTGCCTGCCCCAGCAGAGCCTCAAGAACACTAGGCGCTGGTCATTAAAGCGGTTCAAATCCCGAGATCATCCATTTAATCAGTATTGCTAATTAATTACTACTTACTAGCTACTGATTACTAATTACGACTACTTTTACTATTACTATCATTATTACTACTATTTACTACTGGGGAGGGGGGCAGGATCTTTCATGCGAGGGAAGGGGTCTTACTAGGCGGGTATGCGGGTCGAGGCCCCTACTACAATTGCCTAAGCTATACGCCCACTTACATCTACTAGGTTTAGGGTCTAGGGTTTAGGGCGCCATGTGCTGTTGAGCGCAACGTCAGAACAAGGATGGCCCTGAAGCAGCCAGCCAAAAGACAATCACACCACTCCTCCCATGCCAGAATGTAGCCAGGGCGCTCAATCTGTGGAACACTCCACGAATTCGCCATGATAACAACCTTGAATGCTGCAAAGAGCAATTTCTGGGCTCAAGGTTCTGGAATGCTTCAGATGATTTGCCCCCTTATGCTACCTCCTCATCGAGGTTTAACCTTTGATTTGGGTCAGTATGGATTAGTTAGGGATATAGTTCTGGCTACATCAGGCTACTGAAGGAAACCTAGGAGGGGATGTATAAAGGGGGGTTATAAAGCAACCAAAGCTCGAAGCCAACGTATTAGCCCTTGATCTTCTTGCTCAGCTTCGGCCTAAAGATCCCAAAATACTTGATGCCTTCAACTGCCCCCGGCCCCCCCCGATTTTGAGGCACTCCTCAGCTGTGTGTCAGAGACCTGGATGGCAGAGGCGCAGCCCAAAAAGTAAATCCAGCATTTCCATGCAGTGAAAGCTGCGACACTGGGCGCCCTTGTATAGTCCCCCTTAAGTGGATAGGATATGCGGTATATGGGGATCTTATGATAATGTACGCAAGGCCATATTCTATCTACTTAACGGGGACTATAACATGTAAAGCCGCGCGCAGCTCAGGATCATAGAAACAATGCAGTCCTCTGGAACAGGCTTCACTTTTGGGACCCTACATGGCTTTCTCTCGCAAATTCAAAGCCCCCATGTCTTCGAGTCTCGAGAAATGGTAATTTCCCAACACAGGGGAGCCCCAAGATATATCCCCAAAATACTATAGTCCTCCATATTGGGACCCCCCAGAAGGTACCCGTAACATTGGGAAATTACCAAGTACCCATGATACATGGCAGCCGCGTAGCCGGGAATCTGTCGCTGGGAGTCTTCGGCACGGGCCTGAGGAACGCCCGCACGCGGGGCTGCAAAGAGGCCAGGAGTGAGATGGTTTACTTATGGGTTCAACTAGCACCCCCCTCTGTACTACCCCCCCTAGGTTCCCCCCTTAATTAAAGTTATTTATGGATAATTAGGCTTAAATAGGGGAGAGGAGGGTATAGAGGGGGGTACTAGTTGAACCCATGATTTACGCACACTGACAAACAAGCATGGAACGCCACGCAAGGCCCTACAAGGAATACATCCTTTTTCAGCAAGTGGGTCTTATGATGTTGCATATTAGGATTCCAGAGCGCAGGGGGTCTCTCGGGGTGGCTCTGTCTCAGTATCTGCTTGGAAACCACAACAGGATCCCTTGCGACAAGATGAGGCTTCTGCTCAGACAACTAGTTGTCAAGTTGGTGGAAATTTGAGATACGCAGAAGACTTTGGGAATGTCCATTGTCTTTTTGCAGGTTGTGGAACATAATATAACCCCTATAATCCCTATATAACCCCTATATAATCCCTATAGTTTCCATTTTCTTTTCCATTATCCCAATATTACCCCAATATACTAAGAATCCTCGAACATTCAATTTGCACGCCTTAGCTTCTTCCAGAACATGTGTGGTTTAGGGTTGACAGCTTGCATTTAGGCTTCAAGGCTTCGTGCTTAGGATTGAGGGCGTACAAGGTGCCACATCGGTTTCTAGAAGCAGCTACCCTAAACCCTAAACTCTGTTTGGCCGACCTTCTGGGCGACCGTTGCCTGACATTGCATGAAGTCCTGTGCACACAGCAAGAATTGTCACTCTCATCCTGGTCCTAACCCCAGAGAAGTTCACTCACGGTTACGGGTTTAGATTTGAGCCAATAAAAAACTCCTAGCATGCCCCTTTTTAGCTCCCATAAGAGTCCGGTGAAAAACCCCCCATCAAGGAGTTTAGAGTATAGCTCATTGATCGGGTCTCCTAGTCTACAACGCCATGATCGAAAATCCTGAGCCCAAATGCCTCGGGTTCAGGGTTTAGCGACCCAGGATATTCCTGCCCATCATCGCATACCGGGGAGAAACCTAACCTAACCTATCCACCCTACGAGCGCTATGCACCTCAAGCAGGAAA
The DNA here is from genome assembly GCA_905231905.1 of Symbiodinium pilosum. Lineage (NCBI taxonomy): Eukaryota > Dinophyceae > Suessiales > Symbiodiniaceae > Symbiodinium > Symbiodinium pilosum. Next base: position 5,014 of record CAJNIZ010010235.1, on the reverse strand, counting down.
TGTACCTTGCATGACGCTTGGATCCCTGACATGACTGAAGGCAGGTTGCTCAATCAAGGGGTATTGGGCTCCCAAATCTAACCTCCTCCTCAATTGTAAGCTGGCCCCTAAACCCTAAACCCTAAACCCTAAACCCTAAATTGTAAGCTGGCATGTCTAAACTCAAGCAAGCAGCAGGCTTGCATCCGCATTCAGCTTGGTCCCGTCGTAGGAAGTGATGGTCAAAAACTGAAGGCGCCTTACCTCCCGAGTTTAGGGTTTAGGGGTTTAGGGTTTAGGGTTTAGGGGTTTAGGGTTTAGGGGTTTAGGGTTTAGGGTTTAGGGGGGTTTAGTGTTTGAGTTAATCTTTGGGTCAGAACCCTCCACCACCTTAAATCCTGCAAAGACTCATTTCTTTAGAGCCCTTCGAGGTATGGGTGTCGTTTTTGGTTAGCAAAGTAACCCTGAACCCTAAAACCTAAACCCTCCTGTTGTCTTTGACTCTGCAAGCTGCAGCCAACAAAGTCCAACCCCCAAGCCTCTCAACCGTTAAGCTCTCCCCCATCTCCCCCTGAAATATTACCTTCCTCCTATCTCTCCCTCGGTAATGTTAAATACATCCTAGTCCCTTAAATTAGGTAAAGTCCTCAAAGGGAATTCGTAGGATTGGGGATATTATGTTAAATACATCCTCATTATACAAAGTCCCTTAAAGGGAATGCCACGCAGTGTGGCAGCTGCGTTGCAACAATGAACCCAGTCCTCTACTCTACATTGAATACTGCCTTCACCAAGTAACAGTCTGTAATAAGGATGGTAGCAGGGGACATGTGAACTTATGCTATCATGATTATCCAACTGTTTCGGAGTGGGGCAGTACCACGACTCTACAGTGCAATCACTAGACCCGTCCTCTTGTTCGGCGCTGCTCTGTGGTCCCTGTGCCTCCCCCCAAGACATTCCCTCGAAACCCCTGAACCTAACATCCCCAAATACCCCTACACTCTAAAGACTGAACCCAAGAGCAAAATCCCCCCTCCCCTTAAGCACGAACCCTAGTGATCATGGAAAATCTACATGAGAGATGAACATGGAAAATGAAATGGACACTGGGCTTCTACATTTTTTGCGTTTTCGTCTCCATTTGATTTTCCAGCACTATAGTCCGCTTTAAGTAGATAGAATATGGGCTGTTATAGAGGGATCTTATTGCAATATACCCAAAACCATATTCTACTTCCTTAAGGGGGACTATACCCTAAACCATAAATAGTAGTTTCCGTTTTCTTTTCCATTATCCCCATATTTCCCGCTATCAACTAGCATCCTATCTACTTAAGGGGGACTATACCCTAAACCCTAAATAGTAGTTTCCATTCTCTTTTCCATTATCCCTATATAATCCCGCTATAAACTAACATCCTATCTACTTAAGGGGGACTATACCCTAAACCCTAAATAGTAGTTTCCATTCTCCTTTCCCTTGTCCCTATATAGCCCCGATATAAACGAATGTTCTCTCTCTACTTAAGGGGGACTATACCCTAAACCCTAAACAGTAGTTTCGATTCTCTTTTCCATTATCCCTATATAACCCCAATATAACCCTAATATTCTATCTACCTTAAGGGGGACTATAGGGTTGCAGCGGTAACAGGGGAAGTCCCCGAGTTGACAGGTCTCCGACCACTTGGCCTCCTCTTGTGCAGCGGCGAGGCCGCCGAGCGCTACCAACGCGATGAGCCTGCAAATGATTCGCCCTTTTCAAAAAGTAATATAGGGTTTAGGGTTGGTCCTTTTCAAAAGTCAATGTAGGGTTTAGGGTTTAGTTGGTCCTTTTCAACAGGTAATATGGGGATATCTCGGGATGTAGAAGAGGAATGGAGAATGAAATGGAAAAGAAAATGGACAATGAACAACTAAACTGTTATCTAGGGCCTTTTGGCCCCAAAGTCTAGAATTCTAAACCCTGAACCCTTAACCCTCCCAAACCCAGAGCTTCTAGGGTTGGTAGATACTGGGGATTGGAGAGCTTCGGGGGCTTAGGGCTGTTAGAGGTCACAGGGCTTCAGTCCAAAGGTGTGGGCTTCGGGGGGCCCAGCGTGCTTGAGAATCGGGACTCTCAGTCTAGATACTTGGGGGTTTCTCAAAATAAAGGGTACCTTCTTGCGAGGTCCCTATAATAAGGACTATAGTATCTAGGGGTCTATATTGGGGTCCCCTTATTTAGGGAAACTACCACTTTCCACAGTCTATATATAATTGGGGGTTTCTCAAAATAAGGGGTACCTGCTTGCGAGGTCCCTATAATAAGGACTATAGTATCTAGGGGTCTATATTGGGGTCCCCTTATTTAGGGAAACTACCACTTTCCACGCGAGGCCCTACGCGTTGCGTTAGGAACAAGTAAGACTGAATCAGAAGGGATCCCTTAGTCTCTTACAGAACAAAAGAGTTAGGGTTTAAGGACTTACCCTTGGTTAGTTGAAAAGTAAATGGAAAAGAACATGGAAACTACAATAATGGGGTTATATAGGGTTTAGAAGGGATGGAAAAGGTACCAAAGTGGGTTATATAGGAAAAGATAACTGATCCTTATCACAAGGCTGACTGCAGGATTCCCAGAAAGTCAGCAGTTCAGTGAAGTTCCAGTGGTGTGAACATGCAACACGCCTAACGCCTAACTCTCTTGCATGAACGATTATCCAAACCACTGCGAGGATTACTTGCAGTCATCGTCATCACCAGCGTCATCCACTGACAGCAGGGGCAGAAGCTGCTATCAATTGTGGGGGGCTCATGCACTTGGAGGGACAGGGGGACTTAGCAAGTAGGTCAATAATGGGGATAATTAGGGTTACTATATGGGTTATAGGGTTATTAACCTACTTACTAAGTCCCCGTGACTCTCCAAGCAGGTCAATTGGAATTGGGGTCTTGAGGTACGTCATACGAAAGATATAGGTATATCAACATATGAGCTTTATCAGGAAACAGTATTGGTAATCGTTCTGTCTTCTTCATTACAGCCGTCTTGTTGAAGTTACCCTGCAGCTGTAGAATTGTATGGCGTATGGTCTTGAGTTGGTTCAGGGGCTCAGAGAAATCCAGGTCTGGATGCCGGATCAAGGTTTGAAGTGCTCTTTACTTCGGAGAAATAGAGATCACAACCTAGCAGTTCGAAAGGCCCATAGAGAAACAATGGGGATATGGTACCAGAACAAAGGGTTCCAAAGGCTTTGTAGACTCATGGAAGAGCACGGGTGCCACTTGGAAACAGAGGTATCGCCAGATATCCTGTACCGACAATAGCATTCCAGCTTAGACTCCTTCTGTCCCAACTGCGAATGAACCTGTAGTCAAATGTTGGACCTCCTTTATTGAAAGGGTCCCATATAATGAGTTTTGGGGCCTGCCTATTCAGGATCAGGGCAATGAGTGCAAGGCCCCCTATAATGAGTTTTGATTTTGGGAGCCTAAAATATAGGAAAGGTTCTCAATAATCCCTTTTGAATCAATCCACAGGGACCTCAGAACCGTGGGAGCTCAGGAGGCCGTATTGAGGATCTGTTTTTTCGGAGGGCCTTAATGTTGGGGGGGGACCCCTACTTATTAAAGAGGGTCCCACATTAGTCTGAAAGCGGCCATCTGGGTGGGAGTTTAGGGCAGCTCGAACAGATCATCGCAGTTTTATCCTCCCCTAAATTAACGTGAACCTTGACATCAGACCCTTTGTAAACCATTGTCCATTTAAAGAAAAGCCGCTTGCTAGGGGAAGTCTATGGTAAATTCTTTGTAGACGCTGGGTGCTGATGAGGGACACTGTTCGGAACTACTAATATCTACTAACTAATCATGGGGCTGTTGCAAATGGACATCAAACCCTACGTAAACGAGCCTGACAAGCATGGCACCAACGCAGGAAAGTTGTTTGCAGGCGTGACGAGGCACTCCCGAAGCTCAAGACAAGGATCTGGCGGATCAGACTAACCTGAGGAGTACTCAGTGTATTCAGTAATCTCTGCCAGATACTACCAGGTGAACCAATCCCTGCATGATGCATGGGGTGGCTGACGGCAAGGAATTTTCGACGGAAAAGTCAGCTATGAGGCGTCAAGCGAAAGCTGCGGTCATGGCATGCGCACATAGGGAGTTCCCAAAACAAGGGCACTCTTTTTACACGGTATTTTGGGGTGCACAAGGAAAGGATTCCCTATTTCTGCAAACATCCACATGTTTGGTGAATGGGGGTGCTGAATTCACCCAGCGTAGGCTTCAATTCCTGCTGGTAATCAATCATTTAGGCCTGGCACAGGGCGTAACAGTCAGGATTTGGAATGTAGCCCCAAACCTTGCGACAACTTGGAGCTTGAGGCTCCAAGGCAGGGCCTGTGCAACATCCCATGCCCCCAACTTAGGGTTTAGGGTTTAGGGGTTTAGGGTTTAGGGTATAGGGGTTTAGGGTTTAGGGTATAGGGGTTTAGGGTTTAAGGTTTAGGGTCTAGGGTATAAGGGTTTATGGTTTAGGGTTTAAGCTTTTTCCGAACCCAAGCATCCAACCCTTAAGCCTGGACCCGAAGCCATGCAAGAGGAACAATTCGGAAGGCTGAGTCTACACTGTCTCAAGCAAACGCGGCGTGCACTTACACATGAGCTATAGTCTAAACTCCTAGTATCCCCCTTCGTAACCCCTATCATACTCCCCTATATAGCCACCCTTTCAGGAGTTTAGGCCCTAAACCCTAATCCCTATGTAGTCCCCTGTATAACCCCCTACATAACCCCCCCCCCCTTAAGGAGCTTGGACTACAGCTCACATGGCCCCCTTTTCACTGTTAGTCATCTTTGCAGGGTCTGTGTGGGAAGTCGATTTCAATTCGCCAGAATATATAAGTTTAGGGTTTAGGTTTAGGGTTTAGGATTAGGGTTTAGGGTTTAGGGTTTAGTGTTTGGTGTATTTGGGGTGTAGGGTTCGCTTCAGGGTTTGGGGCTTAGGGTTTAGTGTCAAGGGCTTTGTCTTTCAGATTACTAACAA